>BSBK01003446.1:180000-182500 GCA_027943335.1 Chamaecyparis obtusa
TAGCTCATGCGAGCATTCGTTCCCATTCCCTAAGCTTCGCATCGATGAGTTATTGTGTAACCTAGTTTCTTTCTTTTTGTATTCATTTAGTGATTCTGTAAAAAATTGTGTTGTGTTTTTGTTTGATAATTTTGGGGCATTACATTAATATGCTTGGTTCTGTCATGAAATCTAGGATTCTTGGCTAATTGTATTGCATAATTGTTATCAACAAATAAAGGTTTTGAAGTCATTTGTTTCTCCCCCAAAATCATCAAGGATTTTCCTTAGCCATACAACTTCTTTTATGGTTTGAGTTGCTGCTACATATTCTGCTTCAGTTGTAGAGTCAGCAGGAACTAAAAGTGTTCCAACTTCTACCCCGGTCATAACAATCACAAAATCAATAGATCGTCTAATATCAATGATGTCATCAAACATATGTGAAGATAAAGAACATTATAAAGAATGTAATCAGCAAGACCTGGTAATTTAATTCTAATAGAACCAATCCCTGAATGTTGTAATTCAGATTTGTTAGCAAAATATACTACTCCATCCACATGATCATTGAATGTCTCAAAAAAATCTCTTCTAAATGTCATATGGCATGTGGCTCCAGTATCTAACACCAAGTATCATCCACAGAAAAATATGTACTAAAAAACTTCTTCAATCCCAACATTACAATGTGCTACAACATAGTGTGCAGATTCAGGAGGGTTACCTTTGTCTAGTGGTCTTTCCTTATTATCACAAATCATCTCCCAAGGAGTTCGAAAAAGGTTGGAACTATGACCCATTTTTCCAGATCTATAGCATTGCATAGATTGCTTGTCTCTCGATTGGATGTCTTGGTGTTGATAATCTATGTGCTAGAGTTGTGATTGAGAATGTTGGCTGCCTCCTCTGCCTCTAGATTGTCTTCTCCCATGACCTCTATTGCTAGTGTCTTGTTTAGAAAAATTATCTTTAGATGTCTGCCCCTGCTGTCCAAGACATAAAGTCTCAGCATTTGAAACTGATGCCTTCTTCCCAAAGGCTTTTTCTCTCTCTACTATTTTTTTCCACAAGTTTATTAAATGTTATATCCTTTTTCTCACTAGCTTGAAGAGACTCAAGATAGTGTGAATAGGTAGGATAAAGAGCTTTAATAAAAGCAGTGAGTTGAAGATCAACTTTTACACCTGTAGCTTCAATATCATGAAATAATGCTCTAATTTTTAAGCCAACATCATTGGATCATTATCTTTCAACTCTGAATTGAATAACTTCATTACCAACTGAATAATTTCAAGTTTTGAATGAAAATTGGGTCTGTGCAAGATCATGAGGGGCCAAAAAGTGGCGATGTGAAAAATATTCACTTTTCACTCGTCCAAAGTGCATGAAAGCGCTTGTTGACTTTTTAGTAGGCCTGGGTGTCAGTACACCTGGGCAAAGCTACCACCAAAGCACATACCTAATCAGGTACCTGAAAATATCGGGTACCCAATATTTTTGGGTACCCCGATAACTGTGGCATATATCCGACACCCCGCGAGCCTATTCTTCATTTCCTAGCGCAATTTCTTCAAGTTTCTAACCGCATTTTTCTGATACCCCGATATATTTTCGGATACCTGATATTGAAACCCAAAATTCAACTCCAAGCATATTCAGTAAGTAGTTAATTACATATTTTTATTAATTTATTTCATTTTCATTATAAATGTAGCATTTTTAAAAAAAATAGGGTTTTATATTTATATTTGTAATTATATTTGAAACTTAGATTTGTTTTTTATTTAATCAGGCATGGCTAACAACAATGAAGAAAATAACCCTCCAAATAAACAATCCTGAAAACAATCCCCCATATCTAAACCCTAAATCTTTACAAGATTTGATAGAAGAAAATTTGAACACAATACGAGGTTTCCAAAACATGTATCAAAATATACCTACATTAGGTCCCATGCTTGCCACACTAAATACAAGTGTTGGAAATATTGACACACTGACGCAGCAACATAATGCTACTCTTCATTGGCATGATGATATGCACGCCCAATTTAATGATGGGCTTGACCATGAGGGGAATGCGGCCCTTACTATAAGTAAGGAAGATATAGCCGCCCTTTTTGTCGATCCTAAAATCAGAATACCAGTTGATCCCAAAAAGCCCCAAATTATCAATAAAATGGTGCACAAATGAAGCAATGCGTACAAACTTTTGGGATCGCTGGTGGATGGTTTTGATAAACCACCACATAGCAATTTGGAGGTCCCATTTTATTTCCTTAAAAAATTGTATGCTGAGTTTGTGCTTGGTCACCATGTTGATTATGGAGTATGAGGCCCAACATGGGTGTAGGCAAAGGAGCTCCTCAAACTAGGCCATCTTCCCAGCGCTAAAAGGGCCACTACCTTTGTCCCCCCCACTAATGTCACACCCCCTCCTTCAGTGTAGCATCCCGATATCATTTATGAGGCTGTTGAACTGACTATTAGGGCCATTCATTTACTGAGTGATCAGTTG
>BSBK01003446.1:187500-212500 GCA_027943335.1 Chamaecyparis obtusa
TGTTTACAATCCACAAAAGAAATATTTTCCCTCGTCTACTTAATCCTAAACAAAAGGCCATATAGCAATATAGATAGAACTATATAACAGAAACCATAAACAATGGTAACCTTAGCAGCAGCAAGAAATTGTTGCAAAAAATTTACCTTATCATACCCAGATTGTTGCTTTGCCTGGCGGAGGGAAATTTGATCAGTAAAATTGACACAGAGTATGCTGTCTCCATTGTCATGCTGGATAAAAAAACACCAACTTTAATGGGCATGTACTGTCCCTTGTGTAATTGCCACTTGAATGCATTGCTATTGAACCACATTAATGCTTTTTTCCTTCAACAAATGAGGACAGTCACTGTAAAGACAACATGATAATGTACACTCACTGTAAGGATAGTCACAAATGAGGAAATCTCAGAGTGATTATCCCTTGTGTAATTTCCGCTTGAATACATTGCTATTGAACCACATTAATGCTTTTTTCCTTCAACAAATGAGGACAGTCACTGTAAAGACAACATGATAATGTACACTAACTATAAGGATAGTCACAAATGAGGAAATCTCAGAGTGACTATCCCTTGTGTAATTGCCGCTTGAATACATTGCTAATGAACCACATTAATGCTTTTTTCCTTCAACAAATGAGGACAGTCACTATAAAGACAACATGATAATGTACACTCACTGTAAGGACAGTCACAAATGAGGACATCTCACAGTGACTGTCCCTTGTGTAATTGCCACTTGAATGTATTTCTATTCAGCCACATTAATGCTTTTCTTCTTCAACAAATGAGGATAGTCACTCTAAAGACAACATGATAATGTACATGGGCTGTAAGTGTACATTATCATGTTGTCTTTACAGTGACTGTCCTCCTTCAAGTGGCAATTACACAAGGGATAGTCACTGTAAAGACAACATGATAATGTAGAGAAACGTTGTCATTTGTATTTTCAACAGCGCCGAGAGAGATTCCCTCCGTGAAATCAGAGCTACAATTTCTGAGTACGTTGGGTTTATTTTTCTTTTGTCATTATTATGTAATCTAGTATTCAGCTGTTACAGAGCTAAAATACCCAGAAATGAGGACATATCTGTGTTGAATTTATTGTTAGTGGCTTTGGTTATTTAGAAGTTTAATTTTATTTGTTTATCTTTCAAGCACAAATGTTTTGTGGACCGTAACGTCTTCATTGTTTCGGGTATGCAATGAAACAGCCCTAACTTGCGACTACCTTCACAGTACTTGTGTACATTATCATGTTGTCTTTACAGTGACTGTCCTCATTCAAGTGGCAATTACACAAGGGACAGTCACTGTGAGATGTCCTCATTTGTGACAAGGACAGTCACACATGAGGACATCTCACAGTGACTGTCCCTTGTGTAATTGCCAGTTGAATGTATTGCTATTCAACCACATTTATGGGCCCGTTTGGACCACGGCACACAGTAGCATCTACAGAGAAGAATATCCCAGGTGTAACAAGTTGTAAGAATATACCAACAGTTCTAAGAAGTTCCCTAGCACATAGTAGCATCTATAGAGAAGAATATACAACATGAGGGCAGCCACTGTAAAGACAACATGATAATGTACACTCATTGTATGTGTACATTATCATGTTGTCTTTACAGTGACTGTCCTCATTCAAGTGGCAATTACACAAGGGACAGTCACTGTGAGATGTCCTCATTTGTGACAAGGACAGTCACACATGAGGACATCTCACAGTGACTGTGATGCAGGGGCATCCCTCATGCAAACCAAAAACCATGTGATTGAAGAAAGACACCATGAAGCCAAGAAGTCATCCCAATCCTATTGAAACAAGCACCTACTTCCTAAGGGTTCCTAGGTTATACATTCATATCACCATGGAGCCTTGTGTTGAGGGATTGATAGACTAAATGTTTTAAGATTTTTTCAATGGTTTAGTATTTAAGTTTTCTTGTTTGTAATAATGGTTAAAGGATTGATTAACATCTCCTTGTAACCCATCCACATGTTTGGACTATGACCCCCTTGGTATTGTTATAAGCCTTGGGTATCAATTAGTCTTTGGATGTAATTTGATTGCTAGGTGTCTGTTAAGTGTTTTAGGAGTTTTGGAAGATTAATAAAGGTCTAAAACTATTCAAAACACATTTTAGCCTTTCTCGGCAAGAATGTTTGCAAAATTGTTAACAATATGTAATGCAACTTTTAAAAGTTGCTTCAAAAGTTGTTATTTGTTGTATTGAATGGACATAACCATATAGATGGTTAAGAAACTATCCACAGAGCCTTTTTAGGCTTCCAATGGTCGAAGGAATGGCAGAGGAGACTTGGAGAACCATTTTGCTTTCAAAATTTAATAAATAACCCTGTTTTAGAGCATTTCCTGTGCAAAAACTAACTCTGTACAGATGTACGGATGATGGTAATATGATCAAACTAGCTTGGAAATTGTATTAGAGATATTAGATACTCTGAGAGTTGGTTTGGAGGATTTAACTTGTTTTAAATCAAAGTTATTGTATTTTCTCTGAACCTTGTCTCCAAACCCTTGTTTTCAGGGTATTGACTGCTCTTATGGCCATAACCTGAGTTTTAACTGTTGAAAATTCTTTATTCTCAGCAAGATGAAGGTTAGACATGTATATTTTCATATTCCAAAGGCTTTAGAACAGGATGTTAAGTCTGTGCATGGTGAAGGCGAGCCCTAGTTCAAAGACTCTATTGTTTTTTACTAGGATTTGATGAGAAATAAAGGATCGGAGTCTAGAAGTGTGTGAAGGACCCCTGATCTTGGTTTTTGTGAATATCTAAGGTATGAACAAAAATCTAAAACTCTGATTCTAATTCCAGGAGCCCATTCTTCAACACTTGTCTTGAGACCCAAGCTTGATTGCATGCATTAGGTCTGCGGACTTGACAAGAGAAGAGGAGTGCAGGAGTGGAGTTGGGGTCTGAGGTTTGGAGGTCTGAAAGAACATCAAAAATGGTGTCTAGAAATCACATAATGTCATTTAGTCTTTTGGCAATCTGTAGAGTTAATGGGGCAGAGCAGGTTTCATAGACCTACTAGAGCCACTAGGTCATTTTGCTATTCTGATGCCTTGGGCTGTTAGGACCAAAACTAATACATGTTTCTAGTTATTTAAGTGATATCTAAGTGGTTACTAAGGTTTTTTGAAGGGGGTAAGGTCTGGAACCTTAAGAACACCATTTGATCAAATTTAGAGCACTTGTCCCTAAAGAGAAAACTGAACTTGATTGGGTTTGAGTACATAAGTTGTTGTGTGATCTTTGAAACCTTTAAATTCATTACCTTGCAGAGTTCAAACATTCATCGATAAGAATCAGAGTCTAATTGTTTGGATTGATTCATTTTTGGTGTCTTGAAGTGGGTTGGGTAATTATCCATGTTTCTTTGCTGACCACTCTGCATCAGACTATCCCTTGTGTAATTTCCACTTGAATGTATTGCTATTCAACCACATTTATGGGCCCGTTTGGACCATGGCACACAGTAGCATCTACAGAGAAGAATATCCTAGGTGTAACCTGGTTGTAAGAATATACCAACAGTTCTAAGAAGTTCCCTAGCACATAGTAGCATCTACAGAGAAGAATATGGGTCAACGAGGTTGACTTCAAAGCCATGCAATCTAATGGTAATAGTAATATCATAATTTGACATACTATCAGAAATACTTCCTAAATAGACTATTCAATCTTATAAGAGATGGATTCATGAGAACTATTATTTATGAAATATGAGTCAATGACTTTAATTAAAAAAATTACACAATCTAATTCTTGTAAAAATATCAAAATTTGACACATTGAAAATACCTTCCAAAAGTATCGTTAATTGATTAATATGAATCACTACTCATGAAATATAATTTTATAAACCTAATCTAAAAACTACACAATAAAAATCTTAATAGTAATATTGTAAGAAACTATTCCCAAAAGCAAGCCTAACAAAATTTGATGAAAATAATTTTTGTTTCACTCAACTTTGACATTCACAACTTCCTCTTTTATTATAATAAGAAAAAAAATGTCTTTTTAGATATACCTCATGAACCATACTTGAATAATCTATCATTTTTCTTCTCAAAAACATATTTGCAGAGCCTGCTTCTTTTACTTGTTTGTACTTTTATCTCTCTGATGGAAAGGGTTCCTTCAGGACACATTTTTCCAAGTTCACTGCTTGAGATATTTGAGGAGGGTTCCCCTGCTTGAGTATCCATCCAACCCATATTCGAGTAGTTCTACAATTGCAAGTCTAAATTAATAATACTGACAATTGAATGACGAATGATGATATATAGAATTGATATAAACTAATCCTAAAAACACTAAAACGTTATTAATATATTTATATTTCATAAATAAAATTGATATAAAAGATTTGGAAAGATACATTAAAAAATAGAAAAATAGTAATTTATAATAGAAGGAAACTTAAATTGCTATTTTAAAAAAAAAACAAGAGTCTTAAATCTTATCATTTTGTTTCATTATCATCCATAAGTACACACCTCTAGCATAATAATTATATTTTACCACCCATAAAATGAAAAAAAGATTTTCACAAGAGAAATTGAAGCTAGATTATAAAAATGAACCATCTTATTGGAAACTGGAACTATTATCATACCCAAAAGGACTACAAAATTTCACCTTATCATACCCAGATTGTTGCTTTGCCTGGCAGGGGGTTGCATCTGCATTTGTTGAGAGCGAGCCCTAGCTCAAAAACTACCATGTTTTTGGCTGGGAAGATGGTAATCAGATTAAAATCAGGAGCTTGCATCGTATTGAGGACTTGAAAACTTGTGCATTCTTGTTTATCTAGATCAGGAGAACACTCCAAAACTCTGATCTTGGTTTCATACACCCATTTTCAATGCTTTGTTTTGGAACCCACACCTAAAAGCATGCATTAGGTCTGCGGACTCAATGAAGACATTGATATGCTGGAGTGGAGTCAGGGTCTGGGAGTTGGTGGTCTATTAGAAATCCCAAAAGGGTACTCAGAAAACATATAACTTCTTAGAGTCCTTTGGCAAGTTGCAGAGTTATGGCTGCAGAGCAGGTTTGGGAGACCTACTAGGGTCACTAGGTCAGTTTGTTATTTTGATGTCTTAGGTTGTTTAGATCACAACCAATGCATGATTCTTGTTATTTAGATGATATCTAAGGGGTTTCTAAGTTTTTCTACAGGAAGTAAGATCTAGAACCTTAAAAGTCTCTTTTGATAGAAAATCAGGGAACTTGTCCCTAAAAGGAAATTTGTTATTGAATGGGATTGAGTCCATAAGTTGTTGTGTGATCCTTGAAACCTTCAAATTCATTACTTTTCAGAGTTTAAACATTAACCTATAGAAATTAGAGCCTGATTGATTGGGTGAGTCATTTTGGTGTCTTGAAGTGGGTTGGGACATAGATCCAAGTTTCTTGCTGACTACTCTGCATCACTATTGAACCACATTAATGCTTTTTTCCTTCAACAAATGAGGACAGTCACTGTAAAGACAACATGATAATGTACACTCACTGTAAGGATAGTCACAAATGAGGAAATCTCAGAGTGATTATCCCTTGTGTAATTGTCGCTTGAATACATTGCTATTGAACCACATTAATGTTTTTTTCCTTCAAGTGGCAATTACACAAGGGATAGTCATTGTGAGATGTCCTCATTTGTGACAAGGATAGTCACACATGAGGACATCTCACAGTGACTGTCCCTTGTGTAATTGCCAGTTGAATGTATTGCTATTCAACCACATTTATGGGCCTGTTTGGACCACGACACATAGTAGCATCTACAGAGAAGAATATCCCAGGTGTAACAAGTTGTAAGAATATACCAACAGTTCTAAGAAGTTCCCTAGCACATAGTAGCATCTACAAAGAAGAATATACAACATGAGGGCAGCCACTGTAAAGACAACATGATAATGTACACTCATTGTATGTGTACATTATCATGTTGTCTTTACAGTGACTGTCCTCATTCAAGTGGCAATTACAGAAGGGACAGTCATTGTGAGATGTCCTCATTTGTGACAAGGATAGTAACACATGAGGACATCTCACAGTGATTTTCCCTTGTGTAATTGTCACTTGAATGTATTGCTATTCAACCACATTAATGCTTTTCTTCTTCAACAAATGAGGACAGTCACTCTAAAGACAACATGATAATGTACACTCACTGTAAGGACAGTCACAAATGAGGACATCTCATAGTGACTGTCCCTTGTGTGATTGCCACTTGAATGTATTGCTATTCAACCACATTAATGCTTTTCTTCTTCAACAAATGAGGATAGTCACTCTAAAGACAACATGATAATGCACACTCACTGTAAGTGTACATTATCATGTTGTCTTTACAGTGACTGTCCTCCTTCAAGTGGAAATTACACAAGGGATTTGTGTTTTCATTTGTGTTTTCAACAGCGTCGTAACCCTCCACGAAATCACATCGGGATATAAGGGAAAAAAAAACAAGAACCATGTCATTTGTATTTTCAACAGCGGCTTTGGTTATTTAGAAGTTTAATTTTATTTGTTCATCTTTCAAGCACAAACATTTTGTGGACCGTAACGTCTTCATTATTTTGGGTATACAATGAAATAGCCCTAACTTGCGACTACTTTCACAGTACTGCAAAACCAAAGAGGGAAAAGCAAGTTAGGATGGAAATAAACAAACTTAAAACTTAGACTTAAGAAAGATGAAGGCAATGCTTCAAAAGGCCGATGCCCTAAACATGGGAAAACACAATACCACCATTAAACAATGCCCTAGTCACCGTATCAATGCTACCAGCTCCGTACCAGTATGCTGACTGCTCACTTTCATCCTGTGATAAAGGTAACTTCATTAATCATACTTGAAATGGCAGCATACGAACTAAAGCTGATGAACATTTATAAACTAAAAGTTTAAAACTACAGATTACAAATGTAGTAGTTTCATACAAAAAGAACTTGATGTCTGAAATTTGCCATTAGAAGTATCCAAAGGAATACCACAGTACTGTTGAACTTGGAGAATCGAAGATGATCTACACAGCAAGGTTCAACAGCTGTAAGGACTGTTACACCATCTTTAGCATTTGAATACATTTTCTCCTTGGCTTTTGGTGGATCCTCAAAGACCCCCAATGACATTTTCCCTACAATTATCAATTGTCTGTTAGTATGAGATATTAATAAATAAGCATTAATCACAATATTAGGCAAACAATGTTCTTGATGTCTGAATCTAAATCACATAAAGCTCTAATAAAGTAGTTCTCAGTTTCACATTAAACCAAGTTTCAATTTCAAATGGTTATAATAATTTTTGCAAGTTATAAGTAGCTGGTTACAGTATATGACATAAAAAGAAAAAAAATCATTTCTATTCTTTTCTTCTTTTTCTCTTTCAACGAAGCTTTTGCACCACACAAATGCATACCAAGAATTTCTCAAGAGGTTTCAAGACCATTGCATACCAAACTTCTTCTCTGTAGATGCTATTGTGTGTCGTGGTCCAAATGGCCCCATAAATGTGGTTGAATAACAATACAATCAAGTGGAAATTACACAAGGGACAGTCACTGTGAGATGTCCTCATGTGTGACTGTCCTTGTCACAAATGAGGACATCTCATAGTGACTGTCCCTTGTGTAATTGCCACTTGAATGAGGACAGTCACTATAAAGACAACATGATAATGTACACATACCCTGAAACTAAGGGTTTTGCAGAGTAGAGACAAATAGTATTAACCAACTCCTCAATGCAAAGACTTGAAAGGACCAAATAAAGTTCAAAACATGCAACAAGGTCTCCTGTAACTTCTGGACCAAATTGACTCCCTTCAAACCATCTGTACGCCGTACTGTTGCATTGAAAGCATAGAAAATAGCACAGAAACAGGTGTTCTTTATTGATTTTTTGAAAGCAAAGATTACAATAGGATCTCTCAGATTTCCTCTGATATCAATAAGCCTAAATAGGCTCTACAATTGAATTGGCTTAACCATTTAGTTGGTTATAGCCGTTTACCAGTCTTAAAACTAAAATTGCTAAGCAACTTAAAAGTTGCATTACATTTTTGTAAACAATCCTCTTGCTAAGAAAGACTAGAAGATTGTGTTGAATGTTTTAAAGACCTTTATGAGCCTTTAGACTCCTAAACACACACCTAAGACACCAAACAAATACCTAACATGTAGATTTCATCCTAGGACCAAATGATGCCCTCAGTTTATAAAGCACTAAGGGGTATTGTGTCCCACATTTGGATGGGTTAGGGAGATTATTCAATCAATCCCATAACCTTTATTTTAAACATAAAACAACCTACATTAATGCATTAAGATCACTTTAAAGATTGTGCCATGAACAAATGAACCATGCAAGGAACACTGTTTGGTAGTTTGTTATTGCAAGGAAGTCTTTGAAAACTCTGATACCATCTGATGGAAATGCTGATAGGTTGAAAGTCTGACACCATCTAATGGAGTTGGTGATGGATTTTAGGTGCTCTGCACCAGGAAAGGTTCGAGACTTTCACCTATATGAAGAATCCTTTCTACCTAACACAAAAATGCACCCCATAAAACATCTGATTGGTTCGAGTATCTTTGAACTATTTGGGTCTGTTGACAACACTAGACCAGTGTATACAGAATGACTAATTTCATGCAAGACAATGGCTCTATCTGACAGAGAGTCCATGCTAGGCTTCATGACTAACCTAGAGCACATTCCTTGTTATGGAGGAAGTTTAAATGGTGAAGAACTTATGGAATGGATAGAGGACCTAGATAACCATTTTGACTACAAGTATCTTATTAATAACCATTTTGACTCATTTAGTATCTTATTGAGCTTCACTTTGTTTTGAGAATATAGTTTAATATTCTCTACTAAACAAGGCCAACCATGTGAAGGTGGAAGCTCATTTGGCCCCACCCCCCTCCCCCTAACATCACTCTACATTCCCCATTAACATCTAACATTCATTCATTCTTTCAACCATTAATAAAATGTAACATTCAATCAATATCACATGATAACATTCATTAACACATCAGATTTGTTAACACGCAACATTCATCAATATGAAAATAAACACATAATTCATGAACATTCATTAGCACATAATTAAATTCATTGAGACATAAAATTCAGTCATTATCAATTAAGGTATTTAGATGACAATCATTTCTTTTTTCTCTTTCTAATTTTTTTTTCTATGTAAGCTCTAAGAGGAGCATCAGTGTTATCATCAATTCCCCCCTCATTAGTTGTTTTGTTCTCTATTCTTGATGATCTCAAATTCCTATGCTGCTGCAAAGGGGGGTCCTCTGCAATAACAAATAAAAGAGTTAAATTAAAAATATTTAATTATAATTGTTACAAGTATTTAATTATTTTAAAGAACATAACTGTGGCGCTCTTTAATTACCTGATTTGGCCACATCATCTTGTCTAGACTCAACCTCAACATGCTCATGAGCACCGACCCCTCAATCCTCTACAGTTGCTATACAAAATGTTACGTTAATCCAAACACCAATTGCAATTACATATAAAAAATTTAATAGCAAATGTATACCTCCACCACTAGGATGCACATCATGCGAACCTTCATTATGCATAGATTATGTAGAAGGATTGTCAGGCTGCATTCCAATATCCTACGCATTGTTATCATTGCTTGCTTAAAACAGATATACTCACTTTATATTAGAACTTAACATCAAATAGACTAATTGGTAAAGTATTCAATTTGAAATAAATTTCATTTAGCTTATTTACCAGTGGCTCAGATGCATCATTATTTGAACCTTGCACACTGATTTCAGCTCGTAGCCATTCAGCCACGGCTCTATAGCCTTGTTGGAAGCCAATTCTCTTGTCCTCTTCTGTGAGGCATCTATTGAACTCTGACCCCTACATTTTTGCTTGGTATGGTGAATTTTACTTGCATTGTTTGATCAAAAAAAAATTCCTTGCAATATATAAAAAAATTGATACAATTTTTCATTTACTAATGCTTACAACTCGTGCTTGAAGTTTGGAAAAACCACCAGAGCCGAGCTTGTGTGTCCCGTGCATATCAAAGTAGAAAGATTGGATATAATCATAACAATATGGGATAAGGCAAGAGTTAATATCGATTGACTAAATACTAATGATAGTTAGACCAAACTAATATAAACACAATGGATGTTAACTACTGGTTGCACTACCAATTAGGGAAGATTACCTTCATAAAAAGATTTGATATTGAGTCAATCTGGGAGTTATCTATGATCAGAAAATAATGAAATAATATTATGCGAACTGTCGGATTATGGAAAGGTGTGATTAACAAAGGGACATGGAGGAAGAAACAAGACACGTCTCATTCATAGCATCTCTTCATTTGTTAAAGACAATATAAGAATGCATTCTCGTCAGTCACTCAAGGCATCATTGGAACTTTATTTACTTATCCATATTTGGATATACTCAATAGAGCATCTGCATTTGGCAGTTTGGTTTCAAGTTTATCATTGTAGATCAGAGACAGCACCATGATTGCACAGATAGAAAGGATAGTCAGAAACAGCATCAATATTTGAAGTTGCAAGCATATAATTCAGAATCTGAAACAGCAACATATCACTCATAGCGATATTACACATTTGCATAATTACATCATCATATCAGACACAGCAAATACATTGCTGCAAGCAATACTTATTGATTGTATATTGATATTGTTTATATCAGACATAGCATTATTATACTATCACTATAAGTGATAGGAAACATCATATTCATAGCATATTTCATATCAATATATCTGACAGTGCTATTAAACATATTGGTATCAATATCATCTTGCACACATATTGTGATTGAATCTGAAATAGCGGTTGATATCTTAAGTAACCTCCATTACTTAGTTTAATTGTAAGTATCTGATAGAGTAAGTCTGAGAACTGGAGTAATTGTTCCTATTTTCCAAGTTAGCCAAAAAGGGGACATTACAGACAATCACTGTGAGATGTCCTCATGTGTGACTGTCCTTGTCACAAATGAGGACATCTCACAATGACTGTCCCTTGTGTAATTCAAGTGGCAATTACACAAGGGACAGTCACTGTGAGATGTCCTCATTTGTGACTGTCCTTACAGTGAGTGTACATTATCATGTTGTCTTCAGAGTGACTGTCCTCATTTGTTGAAGAAGAGAAGCATTAATGTGGTTCAATAGCAATATATTCAAGAGGCAATTACACAAGGGACAATCACTGTGAGATGTCCTCATGTGTGACTGTCCTTGTCACAAATGAGGACATCTCACAATGACTGTCCCTTATGTAATTCAAGTGGCAATTACACAAGGGACAGTCACTGTGAGATGTCCTCATTCATGACTATCCTTACAGTGAGTGTACATTATCATGGTGTCTTTAGAGTGACTGTCCTCATTTGTTGAAGAAGAAAAGCATTAATGTGGTTCAATAGCAATACATTCAAGTGGCAATTACACAAGGGACAATCATTGTGAGATGTCCTCATGTGTGACTGTCCTTGTCACAAATGAGGACATCTCACAATGACTGTCCCTTGTGTAATTCAAGCGGCAATTACACAAGGGACAGTCACTGTGAGATGTCCTCATTTGTGACTGTCCTTATAGTGAGTGTACATTATCATGTTGTCTTCAGAGTGACTGTCCTCATTTGTTGAAGAAGAAAAGCATTAATGTGGTTGAATAGCAATACATTCAAGTGGAAATTACACAAGGGACAATCACTGTGAGATGTCCTCATGTGTGACTATCCTTGTCACAAATGAGGACATCTCACAATGACTGTCCCTTGTGTAACTCAAGCGGCAATTACACAAGGGACAGTCACTGTGAGATGTCCTCATTTGTGACTGTCCTTACAGTGAGTGTACATTATCATGTTGTCTTTAGAGTGATCAAGTGGCAATTACACAAGGGAGAATCACTGTGAGATGTCCTCATGTGTGACTATCCTTGTCACAAATGAGGACATCTCACAGTGACTGTCCCTTGTGTAATTGCCACTTGAATGCATTGCTATTGAACCACATTAATGCTTTTTTCCTTCAACAAATGAGGACAGTCACTCTAATAAACCTTGGGTATCGATTGGTCCCTTGGATGAAATTTTGTTATCTAGGTGTCTTTAGGTGTTTTAAGAGTGTTTGAAAGTCTAAAACATCAAATAAGGTCTTTTAGTCTTCCAAAACAGACTTTTTGTCTTACCCGGCAAAAGTTGTTTTAAAGTTGTAATGCAACTTTTAAAGTTGCTAAGCAATTTTGAGTTTGAATTGGTTAAACGGATACAACCATAAAAATGGTTAAGCCAATGGTGGGGAGAGCCTATTTAGGCTTCCAAATGACTGAGGAAATTGAAGAGATCCTCATTGTATTCAAATTGCTTTCAAATCAATAAAACTACCTGTTTCAAAGCAATTTTCTGTGCAAATCACGGTGACAGTACGGTGTACGGATGTGAAGGGGTGATCAAAACCTATCTGAAAGTTGGAGCATCTCCATTTTGTGCTTTTAGAATTGTTTTGATAACTTCGAGTCATTTTATATCAGAGTTATTCAATTTTCTTGTCCGATGGTCTAAGAAACCCTTGTTTTCAGGGTCTAGCCATTCAAATGGCCCTAACTTGAA
This sequence comes from Chamaecyparis obtusa, assembly GCA_027943335.1. Taxonomy (NCBI): domain Eukaryota; kingdom Viridiplantae; phylum Streptophyta; class Pinopsida; order Cupressales; family Cupressaceae; genus Chamaecyparis; species Chamaecyparis obtusa. The sequence continues at coordinate 200,230 of BSBK01003446.1, forward strand.
TTTTGACCGTTGGAAATTCTTCTTCCTCGGTAAAATGCAAGTTAGGGAGGTCCTTTTTAATATTCCAAAAGCTTTGAACTAGGAGGTTGAGGTTACACCATTTGGGAGCAAGCCCTAGGTCAAAAGCTTCTATGTTTTTGACTAGGAAAATGATATATAGTGAAAAATCAGAAGGTTGCGGTGTGTGAAGGACCTTAAAACTTGGTTTTTGTGTGGGTAGAAAATGAGGGAAAGGGGGAAAAATAACAACTAGGTTTTAGGCCCAGATACTCCACCATTGATCATCACATTATTTTGTAGGGACTTGATTGAAAAAATCTTGGACAGTCAAGATGCATAAGATGCTTATTGTTTTGTGGACTTAAAGAAAGCATTCAACGTGGTACCCAGAGATAAACTATGGAATAGAATAAAATAATCAATCATCTAAGATTTATATAGAGAAGTTGTGCATGTATTTTATGATAAGGTTAGAGCTAAAATGATAACAAGAAAGAATATGTCTAAGTATTTTGGTGGTGACATTAGATTCAAATAGTTATTCCCCCTATATCATATACATTTATAAGTTAGAGGCATGATTAATGAAGATAGAAGGGGAAGTTATTCAATTGGAAAACTATGGGGTGAAGGTTCTTTTATATGTTGTTGATCTTATCTTTTTTTTTTTTTAAAACACCATGCATTGAGAGAGCACTTGAAGGCCTTGGAACACTTTTTGTCAGAAGGTTAGAATGCAAGTCCATATAACCAAGACTAAAATAATGGTTGTATTAGTAAATAGAAAAGATAAAAATATTACCATTCTTTTTTAAGGTAGCTTGCTAGAAATAATGAAAGAATACAAATGTATTAGGATTATTTTCATTGTAAACTCAGTTAGAAGAGAAAGACAATAAAGGGAATGCATTAAGGTTAAATGACCTCACACCTTCTTCAAAATGGGTGTAGGAGAGCCAAACTTTGGGATTAAAAAATGAGAAAAACCATATTGGTCTACTACCCATGTTGGTTGTCCTTTATGGTTGTCAAGTGTTGGGAAAAAATATGAGAAATTGAACAATTGGAGATAACTAGAGAGAATAAAAAAAAATATAGTAAAAAGAAATCTTATAATCAAATTTATAGTTTCTCATGAAATTCTTTTAGCTACAGTAGGCACTTTTCCTTTAGAAACATTAGTGATAACCCAAATGTAAGCTATTAAAAAAGGTTGAAACCATTAATGACAATCATTGGCTCAATTTAGTTTTTAAGTATTCTATAAACCATAGGAAGAAAATCTAGATGAAGCGTAATGAAAAATGTAAGAATGGGTGGGGCATCAAATTACAAGAATGGCATAACAACTATAAATAAATTAAAAATTATGTGATTGAAAAATTCAAAATTGACATGCAAGCACAAAAGATTAGGTAGATAAATTATACATCAAACAGTTCAATTCGGCTATAGAACATGGTGAAAAAATATATAGAAGATTTTTTCCATTGGTAATATATGATTTTATATTAATAAACAAAGATAAAATACATTTCAAGTTTTTTTTTAGTAAAAAAAGATAGAAAGAAAACAATAAAAAATCCTACCACCAAAATTTATTTTAACTTGGTAAATTGTCACGTGGGTACTAATTACACTCAAGCTTACTTAGGGATCACATAGGAGTAGTTCAAAATTTTTCACTTTATGTGGTGTTATCATGTTATCACATTCCACTTTATGTCTTGACTCCACCTTTGTCGCACATACTTTATTACACATTGGAGGATCATTAACCTTTGGTGGACATGTGATTCCATCTTAGTTGGGTGATAAGTTATCTATTGATTATCTATTGTCATTGTCTCATTCACTCCTTTGTACTAACCTTGGCTATATAACTAAGGGGTCTCCTATGTAATGACTATTCATTCTAATTCAAGTTGGTTCCAATTAAATCAATCTGTTATATTTGCATTATTGATAGGCATATACACCTAGGGTGAGGAGAACAACCTAAAACTCAGTGTTTGATCCCAGGTACCCATTCCTCATACTTTGTTTGGAAACCCAATCCTAAACCGCATGCATTAGGCCTGTGGACCTAACAAAGGAAGTGGACTGTTGGAGTGGAGTCAGAAACTAAGATTTGGAGGTTTCATGGTGGAACTGGGGTTTGCTTGGCCTAATTTAACTTCTTGACAATTTGAGTATTGTTTTATGGCTTGATCGGAGTTTGAATAATGAGACTGAATGCTAGGATCAACTCTCTGTTCTATATGTTGTTTCTCTTCGTATCGATGTAAAATGTGGCATCGGATTTTGGTGTATATTGTAGCCTCTTGTTAGGGGTGGTTGTAGATTATGATGTTGTAGTGACATTGTAAATAATTACACCCTAGTTGAAACGGTTTGGGCTGTAAATTGGTTTTGTTTGCAATGAAGGGTGAAGAGAAGCATTTGTGTCAGCTTGGCATAAATTTTTTGGAGAGAGCTCAAATGAAACGAAAACAAGGAAATAAATATGGTTTCCTATCCTCAGGAAGGAGATTATCTAAGTGGGTACGGAAGAATAGGATTAACTGTGGCAAGAAAGACAGAAGCATGAAATGTAGTTGTCTGTATAAGTGCTGTTCGGGCAAGGCAGCATTGCATAACTATGAGAATTTTTGTAAGAGTTCAGTTCCCACGAGGGTGATGTATTTTTGGAATGGCTCATGGAATGATTTTTCTGTCCAAGTTTTGGATTCACTTAGAGATGAGTTTTTGGCTGGCATGCCCACTGTAGAGTTGGCAATAGATGGCTCTCCATATCTTGTTGATTTTTTGTGAATGCTACAAATAGATTTGAGGGCTGGCTGTCAAAGGTCCATTGCTTGGATTGATGAGAATGGTTCATGCTTTTTCCCCAAAGTTATCATTGAGGGTAATGCTGATGAAGAAGTTGCCTCTAAAGTTGAGGTCGAGATTGAAATTCGAATAAGTCCAACCGAGGCCTCAAATGCTGAGAATTGTGATAGAGTTGCTGCTAGTATGGAGGTTTCCAAAACTGAGCAAGTTTGTATTCCTAGTAATTTGAAGCCTGTGGCTAATGTGGTATCCATGAATGTTCCTAAATTAGATGAATTGATCAAGAAATATTCAACCGAGGGCCCCACTGGTGCAAATGAATTGTATAGAGATTTAAGAGATTCAAACTTGTTTAAGGATACAAAGCCACAGCCTGTAACCGAGTTACCTATAAAGACTTTCCAAGCAAAGCAGTTGCTTCATAAAACATCAGCTAAGGTTTGAACAGGTACATATGCAACTCAGTTGGAGAATGGTCAGATATTGCGTGATGAGGTTAGGGATGGTGTCATTAATCATAATTTTCTTTCTAAATCCCAACAATGTTCTAGTTTTGTGGCTCGTGAATTTGAACAGTTGGGGGACAAATTGATCAAATTAGTGGATTGCGATATAGAGTATGTAGTTGTGAAAAATTGTTTCCTTACTGGCCTAAATAAAATTGGACTTGCAACCAATGTTACTGGTATTTATCGAAATTCACATATAGATAGGTTGGGACAGGCTCGGCTGCAGGTTTTCAACAAACAGGTTGAGATAACAAGAAATTCTCGTGGTAATGCAAATGTTAAATATGCATGGCATGGAGCATCCGATACAAGCATATCATCAATTATACTACATGGTTTTAGCAATAACAGATTAATGAATGGAGGTCCGGCATATGGTGTTGGTGTTTATCTTGCTCTAGAAGATTGCTCGTACCTGAGGTAGGAAATATTATATTCAAAGATAATCTACAAATAGATTTGAGGGCCGGTTGTCAAAGGTCCCATTATGATATTGTACACAAGTACCATGAAGGTAGTCGCAAGTTAGGGCTGTTTCATTGCATACCTGAAACAATGAAGACGTTATGGTCCACAAAACGTTTGTGCTTGAAAGACGAACAAATAAAATTAAACTTCTAAATAACCAAAGCCGCTAACAATAAATTCAACATAGATATGTCCTCGTTTCTGGGTATTTTAGCTCTCTAACAGCTGAATACCAGATTACATAATAATGACAAAAGAAAAATAAACCCAACGTACTCAGAAATTGTAGCTGTGATTTCACGGAGGGAATCTCTCTCGGCGCTGTTGAAAACACAAATGACAACGTTCTTGTTTTTTTTGCCCTTATATCCCGATGTGATTTTGCGGAGGGTTATGGCACTGTTGAAAACACAAATGACAATGTTGCAAGTTAGGGTTGTTTCACTACATACCTGAAACAATGAAGATGTTACGGTCCACAAAATGTTTGTGCTTGAAAGATGAAGAAATAAAATTAAACTTCTAAATAACCAAAGCCGCTAACAATAAATTCAACACAGATATGTCCTCATTTCTGGGTATTTTAGCTCTCTAACAGCTAAATACCAGATTACATAATAATGATAAAAAAAAAATAAACCCAACGTACTCACAAATTGTAGCTGTGATTTCGCGGAGGGTTACGGCGCTGTTGAAAACACAAATGACAACGTTCTTGTTTTTTTTGTCCTTATATCCTGATGTGATTTCACGGAGGGTTACGGTGCTGTTGAAATGTCTTCAACGACCCCTACTATTCTATGGCAACCACTCGATCAATAGGTTCTGATTCAAGCTCGGCTACTCGGTCTCTATCGCACCTATTACACCAATAGATCCACCTATCACTGCATCTAGGCACACCTATCAATCAGATATTCATCACTGCATCTATGCGTACTTATCACTGCTCTCCCACAAATGACAACGTTCTTTCTTTTTTGCCCTTATATCCCGATGTGATTTCGCGGAGGGTTACGGCGCTGTTGAAAACACAAATGACAATGTTCTTGTTTTTTTTGCCCTTATATCCCGATGTGATTTCATGGAGGGTTACGGCACTGTTGAAAACACATGCGCTTATATCCTGACAACGTCGCAATTACGATAGTGCCAAATGTATTTTCGTCACAATTACGACAGTGTCGGGCTATATTTGAAAAAAAAAAGCCAAAACCGCATGACATTTGCCTGCCGTCGCAAATTGCCGTCGCAATTTCACCCCAAATGTATTAGTGCAAAAAAACAACAAAGATTTTGATGTTCCTGTACATTAATCATTATCTGAAAATAAAATCCCTCTTTCCCTGCATTACAATAAAAATCCTAATCTATCTCTCCCCTAGCACAAAGTCTCTCGGGTCAGGCGGAATCCGAAACCCCCAAAATCTCCTCTACGAGCCTTACTTATTTTCCCCTTTCGGTTAGTTTCTTTCCTGTTATAATAACTAATTCTTGAGGACGTGTCTATCCACATCTTCTTTCTTGAATACATTAAAGTATCCCTTTGTGAGTGCCTTAGTAATATTTTGTTATGAAAGTCCATGTTACTTGGTGCTCTACATCTTTCAAAATGGATCTATTCCTATAGAATAGTGCCATCTGGATCTTATTGCAACACAAGTGTCAATGCCTCTGTGTTTTGATTGGACGCTTGGTGCTATAACTATAGCATGTCATTTCTGGCTCTCCACAAACATACCACTTCATGCAAGTGACACCAAGAAACATTTTGTCGAAGCCATCATACATATGTATTTTGGGATTCAATTGCAAGCACGTCCTCCTCAATTTTCCCACCCTATGAACCTGAAGCCAATATCTCTGAATCATGACTAATGTCAACACAAAGAACTGCATTATCATGCGTCATGAAGGCATCATCAGCTTGGTATTGAAAATCACTCTTAAGTTTCCCACTGATATAGTCCCAGACCTCTATGAATCCAACAACCGAGCATGAAACAAGGTTTTGTCCATCAAGGAAGATGTCGGGTCCTCCTTGACATTCGGTGTTGGGGCATTCTCAGGAAATGATAATGTCTTAATATTGAAATTATGTTATAGATTATCATGTTCTCGAATGCCAATACTGTCAATGTGCAAAACCAATTCTCATTGTCATCGACCAGTCTAACTTGACAAAGCTTTGGAAACTTCATTTTTGGATACCTTTTACTAGTTTTGCTACTCCTATCTGCAATTCCATATGCCGTGCTCTGCTTGCGGGCATTCTGTTGAATAGTTTATGTATATTGTCTATGCTTCCAAGTCACAATTTTTATGGGACTCGATAGTTAAAATTATAACTGACCCCAAGGATGATGGCATATCCTTGGATAGACAATGGCATTGATAGCCTCTCCAACCATTTCATTCTACCTTCATAACCATACCAAATAGGACAATTTCTACTCAGAAATTTTTTTACTTGATCCACAAGCCCCAGAAGATCGTTGCCCAATCGTGCTTAGTGCACCTTGGGGTCACTTGGGTCGAGCATGGTCGTGAGCATTTTGGTGACTCTGTGGGTAGAATGGGGTTTTCATTGGCATTTACCTGGCCAAGCAGAGCCGATGGAGTAGACAGTTTGATCCTAGGTCAGACGGTTTGAAAGATACACTGCTAAGCCACTTTCAACTGACCCTGACTGCAGGTTTTGGCATCGACTGAGATCGCCTTGCCAAATGCAAATGAAGTCAAATCGCCCAAAGCTGAGAGAGGTTATTGTAGACCTCAAAAACATGATCCCATAGCACCTAAAATTTTGTTGATAGCTCTCACGAGATCTGAGATACGAGCCCCAGAAGATCATGGCCCAATCGTGCTTAGTGCACCTTGGGGTCACTTGGGTCGAGCATGGTCGCGAGCATTCCGGTGACTCTATGGGTAGAACAGGGTTGTCACTGGCATTTACCCAGCCAACCAGAGCCAATGGAGTAGATGATTTGATGCCAGGTCAGACGGTTTGAAAGATACGCTGCTGAGCCACTTTCAACTGACCTTGACTGCAAGTTTTGGCATCGACTGAGATAGCCTTGCCAAATGCAAACGAAGTTGAATCACCCAAAACTGAAAGAGGTTATTGTAGACCTCAAAAACATGATCCTATAACACCTAACAATTTTTTGATACCTCTCACGAGGTCCAAGATACGAGCCCCTGAAGATCACTGCCCAATCATGCTTAGTGCACCTTGGGGTCACTTGGGTCGAGTATGGTTGCGAGCGTTCCGGTGACTCTGCTGGAAAAATGGGGTTGTCATTAGCATTTACCCAGCCAACCAGAGAAAATGGAGTAGATGGTTTGATGCTAGGTCAGATGATTTGAAAGATGCACTACTAAGCCACTTTCAACTAACCCTCACTGCAAGTTTTGGCATCGACTGAGATCGCCTTGCCAAATGCAAACGAAGTTGAATCGCCCAAAATAGAGATAGGTTATTGTAGACCTTGAAAACACAATCTCGTAGCACCTGATAGTTTGTCGATACCTCTCATGAGGTCCAAGATATGAGCCCCAGAAGATGGCTGCCCAATTGTTCTTAGTGCACCTTGGGGTCACTTGGGTCGAGCATGGTCGCGAGTGTTCCGGTGACTTTGTGGGCAGAACGGGGTTGTCACTAGCGTTTACCTAGCCAATCAGAGCCGATGGAGTAGATGGTTCAATGCCAGGTCAGATGGTTTGAAAGATACGCTGCTAAGCCACTTTCAACTGACCCTGACTGCAAGTTTTGGCATCTACTGAGATCGCCTTGCCAAATGCAAATGAAGTCGAATCACCCAAAACTGAGAGAGGTTATTGTAGACCTCAAAAACATGATCCTATAGCACCTAATATTTTGTCAATAGCTCTCATGAGGTCTAAGATACGAATCCCAGAAGATCACTACCCAATCATGCTAAGTGCACCTTGGGGTCACTTGGGTCGAGTGTGGTCACGAGCGTTCTGGTGACTCTATGGGCAAAATGAGGTTGCCACTGGTGTTTACCTGGCCAACCAGAGCCAATGGAGAAAATGATTCAATGCCAGGTTAGACGGTTTGAAAGATACGATGTTGAGCCACTTTCAACTGACCCTCACTGCAAGTTTTGGCATCGACTGAGATCGCCTTGCCAAATGCAAACGAAGTCGAATCGCCCAAAACTGAGAGAGGTTATTGTAGACCTCAAAAACATGATCTTGTAACACCTGACAATTTGTTGATACCTCTCACAAGGTCCAAGATATGAGCCCCAGAAGATTGCTGCCCAATCATGCTAAGTGCACCTTGGGGTCACTTGGGTCGAGTGTGGTCGTGAGTGTTCCGATGACTCTGTGGGAAGAATGAGGTTGTCACTAGTGTTTACCTGGCCAGCCAAATCCAATGGAGCAGATGATTCAATGCATGCTAGGTCAGACGGTTTGAAAGATACCCTGCTGAGCCACTTTTAATTGACCCTGACTGCAAGTTTTGGCATCGACTGAGATCGCCTTGCCAAATGCAAATGAAGTCAAATTGACCAAAGCTGAGAGAGGTTATTGTAGACCTCAAAAAAAAAATCATGTAGCACCTAATAGTTTTTTGATAGCTCTCACGAGGTCCGAGATACGAGCCCCAGAAGATGACGGCCCAATCGTGCTTAGTGCACCTTGGGGTCACTTGGGTCGAGCGTGGTCGTGAGCTTTTCGATGACTCTGTGGGAAAAATAGGGTTGTCATTGATGTTTACCCAGCCAACCAGAGTTGATGGAGTAGATGGTTCAATTCTAGGTCAGACGGTTTGAAAGATACGCTGCTGAGCCACTTTCAACTGACCCTGACTGCAAGTTTTGGCATCGAATGAGATCACCTTGCCAAATGCAAAGGAAGTCGAATCACCCAAAATTGAGAGAGGTTATTGTAGACCTCAAAAAAATGATCCTATAGCACTTGACAGTTTGTCAATAGCTCTCACAAGGTCTGAGATACGAGTCCCAGAAGATCGCTGCCCAATCATGCTTAGTGCACCTTGGGGTCACTTGGGTCGAGTGTGGTTGCGAGTGTTCCGATGACTCTGTGGGCAAAATGGGGTTGTCATTGGTGTTCACCCAGCCAACCAGAGTTGATAGAGTAGACATTTCGATGCCAGGTCAGATGGTTTGAAAGATACGATGTTGAGCCACTTTTAACTGACCCTCACTGCAAGTTTTGGCATCGACTGAGATCGCCTTGCCAAATGTAAACGAAGTCGAATCGCCCAAAACTAAGAGAGGTTATTGTAGACCTCAAAAACATGATCTTGTAACACCTGATAGTTTGTCGATACCTCTCACAAGGTACAAGATATGAGCCCCAGAAGATCACTGCCCAATCATGCTTAGTGCACCTTGGGGTCACTTGGGTCAAGCGTGGTCACGAGCGTTCCAGTGACTCTGTGGGTAGAACGAGGTTGTCACTAGTGTTTACCCAGCCAACCGGAGCTGATGGAGCAGACAATTCGATGTGAGGTCAGACGGTTTGAAAGATACGTTGCTAAGCCACTTTCAACTGCCCTTGACTGCAAGTTTTGGCATCGACTGAGATCGCCTTGCCAAATGCAAACGAAGTCAAATCGCCCAAAACTGAGAGAGGTTATTGTAGATCTCAAAAACATGATCCAGTAACACCTAATAGTTTGTCAATACCTCTCATGAGGTCCAAGATACGAGCCCCAAAAGATCGCTTCCCAATCGTGCTTAGTGCACCTTGGGGTCACTTGGGTCAAGCGTGGTCGCGAGCATTCCGGTGACTCTGTGGGCAGAATGGGGTTGTCACTAGTGTTTACCCAGCTAACCGGAGCCAATGGAGCAGACGATTTGATGCCAGGTCAGATGGTTTGAAAGATACACTGCTAAGCCACTTTCAACTGACCCTGACTACAAGTTTTGGCATCGACTGAGATCGCCTTGCCAAATGCAAATGAAGTCGAATCGCCCAAAAATAAGAGAGGTTATTGTAGACCTTGAAAACATGATCTTGTAGCACCTGATAGTTTTTTAATACCTCTCACGAGGTCTGAGATACGAGCCACTTTCAACTGACTGTTAGTGGTATGTTTGAAATTTGAACTGTGAAATTAATCATGATTAAGCTTGTTAAATTTGAACTGTGGAGCTTATTATGTTTGAGGTTTAACTTTTATAGATTTTTTGAAATGATAAAAAATAATATCCTTAAAGCATTACAAACAACAATCAAACATGTAAGAATTCAAACCATGCAAATGACATAAGTATATGACATGTAATATCTCTTCTTGGCACTATTGGCCACCCATACATGATTTTGGTCATAAGTCCTTATGAAGAGTTTAAGGACATTTAACTTTTAAATCAAATTGATTGTTACAAATTCCCATTATAGGCTTCAAAAGATCTCAATTAACCATTAAGGATCCTTTTGTCCTTCTATCTCTAATTGGATCCATGGTGACCGTAGGCGTCTTCATAGGTTCTCCTACACAAGTTACATTCCACATACAAAACCAAGTTTATTGACTCAAAATACAATCTAAGAAAGGTCAAATTAATGTATTGAAATTAAGCTTAACGAACTTAGAAAATAATGCACTAAGTTAACTTATTACCTAGTCAAGTGTTCCTGAAGGGTCATCTCTTTGCTTCAGGGTCTCCAATAGTGCTTCATGATCAGCAGTAGTAATAGTCCAAAGTTCTTTTGTCTTTAGTCTTCCATGATGCTTTGACAACTTGACATTTGTTGCTATAACAAGGTGTGAATACATCAAAATAGTTTTGTGCTTCTCATAGTCTTCAAATGCAGGAACTCCATTCTTTCTAATCATGTATGTTCGCAACCATGTTCCCACAACAACAACTGAACCAGTAGGATATGTGAACCCATCGCCATCTGTCATCAGTTGTACAAGCTTCTGTTTACCTTGTACACAACGTGCTAACCAATAATCTGACCTCTCATCATTCCCCTGTGGTGCAACCAATGCAAAAACATCTCCTGGCTTCAAAAGATCTGAAAGATGGTCATAGTCAACTGAAGTGTCCATGTCATCATTTCTTATAGAGAGTGTCAAAGATAAAGGAGTCAGATACTGTGGAACCCATGTATCCACCCACTCACTTGACTCACAATTATCCCAATCATACTAAAAACACATGGGGCAAAAACAAGCCAACTCTCGTGTCCAAATGGTCCATGTACTACTATTGGAGCTTCGAAATGAATGCATTTTTTAAGAGTCTTTCACTGTTTGACAATCCAATCTATCTCCTATAGTTCCCTCCTCAACCAACCAAAAGAATCTACGCACTGTAGAATCAAGAGTCCCCCCTGTGACAATGCTAAAGTACACCAATCAACAATAGAATGAGCATCAAGAAGTACAACACCTAAAATCCTCAATTGCTCCTTAACTAGATCTCTCTTCACACACGCACCTACTCCGTCATGCTCCCCTTTCCCATGCCCTAACTCAAAAAAACTCCAAATATGAGGTACACCTCTCTCCACATGCATTCTACACAACCAGTAAAACATTCTGGCATTCTTAAATTGACCGGTGCAATTATCCAACCAAATGAGATGCCTATCCATAGCAATACCATTTTCCTGCAAGAAGTCAAAATAGTTCTGGAAATAATGTTGAACAAACTCATGAGAGTGAGACCTGTCGTCACTCATATAAAAATGGTACTCTCTTATTATCTTTCGCTCATCTTTTGTGCTATCAGGGGAATGTTTATATGTGATGTGTACAAAAATAGCAACCTGAATCAAATTGTAATATTGAGCTTGAGTCTCATTTTGGGGCTGCAATGTATAGTTCTCCGCAAAGTCTACAACGGATATAATAGCTCCAATGGGGAAAGTGTCCTTACATGTCCTGAATTGTTGATCCAACCATTGAGACCTATGACTATGCCTTGCATACTTGTAAAAAAATTTGTCTTGAAATCTAAGATAAAATCAGCAACATTGTATTCATTTGCAACTAACTCACATCTAGAGCCTTCACCTCCACTCTTCAATGTATATTTCACTGTTTCATATACCTTTTTTTGGACAAGTGTCTTTCCAAAATTGTGTTCCAAACCCTCATGAAAACATGTTCTAAACTTGGACAAGCCACCACATTCTGAGCACTTGGCATTTAAGCAATATTTTTCATAAAATAAACAACCATCATCTCTTTGACATAAAAATTGATCTAGCAAGTCTCTTGATGATTTGGGAAGACCACTTGCACCACAATCCTCTAGCATTTCATTAGTATGCAAAGTAGAACGAATGGACCGTAATAATTCATGATGCATTGAAAACTCAACATGATATTTGCAACAACATGTATTTCGAATCTTAAGGGGTACACAATAAAATGGCTTCATGGATTCAAAAGACCTTTGTGATATTTTCAATGTTGGATGTGTCTCACAAATTTTTTTATACAA
>BSBK01003446.1:217500-469052 GCA_027943335.1 Chamaecyparis obtusa
CCATAACCCCTTTTAACACATTGGAATGCTCAAGTGTGTCTTAAGGGGTCCTAATACCTATTAAGACACACTTGAGTATTCCAATGTGTCTTAAGGGGTCGTGGGGACTTTGTAGGTGTCCTAAGGTGTGATAATGCATACTAGGACCTCTAGGGAGTCCCCATGACCCCTTTTGACACATTTGAATGCCCAAGTGTGTCTTAAGAGGTCCTACAACCCCTTAAGACACACTTGAGCATTCCAATGTGTCAAAAGGGGGTCATAGGGACTCCCTAGGGGTCCTAGTACACCTTATCACATGTTAGGACCCCTAGAGAGTCCCCATGACCCCTTTTGACACATTGGAATGCTCAAGTGTGTCTTAAGGGGTATTAGGACCCCTTAAGACACACTTTAGTGCTCCAATGTGTCAAAATGGGTCATGAGGACTCCCTAGGGGTCCTAGTATGCCTTATCATGTGTTAAGACCCCTACAAAGTCCCAATGACCCCTTTTGACACATTGGAATGCTCAAGTGTGTCTTAAGGGGTCCTAGGGGTCAAAAGGGGTCATTGGGACTCCTTAAGGGTCCTAGTATGCCTTATCACACTTTAAGACCCCTAAGGAGTCCCCATGACCCCTTTTGACAAATTGGAACACTCAAGTGTGTCTTAAGAGGTCCTAAGACCCCTTAAGACACACTTGAACATTAGAATATATCGAAAGAGGTCATGGGGACTCCCTACGGGTCTTAGTAAGCCTTATCATGCGTTAGCACCCTTATAGAGTCCCTATGACCCCTTTTGACACATTGGAACCCTCAAGTGTGTCCTAAGGGGTCATAGGACCCCTTAGGACACACTTGATGGTTCCAATGTGTCAAAAGGGGTCATGGGGACTCTCTAGGGGTCCTAGTACACCTTATCATACGTTAAGACCCCTAGAGAGTCCCCATGACCACTTTGATGCATTGGAATGCTCAAGTCTATCTTAAGGGGTCGTAGGACCCCTTAAGATAGACTTGAGCATTCCATTGTGTCAAAAGGGGTCATGGGGACTCCCTAGGGGTTCTAGTACGCCTTATCATGCCTTAGGATTCTTAGGGGTTATGGGGACTCCCTAGGGGTCCTAGTACATATTATCATGCTCAAGTGTGTCTTAAGGGGTCCTCTAACATGTCCTAATGTATTCTAAAGGGTCATCATTCTATCAAATTTGCATTTGAAACCCTAATAACCCCTTAACGGGCCTGCCGACCCCGATTTGACATGTGGTGTCCTGAGACCACCCCATGGACCCCTTTCGAGTTCTACTAGGCAAAAGTCATCAAAATTTGGTACATAGGTCCTCTGACATGTCCTAATGCATTGCAAAGTGTCCCTGTTCCATCAAAGTTGCATTTGGAACCCTAATGACCCCTTAACAGGTCTGTCGATCCTGATTCGACATGTGGTGTCCCGAGAGCACCCCATGGACCCCTTTTGAGTTCTACTAGGAAAAAGTCTTGCAAATTTGGTATGTAGGTCCTCTGACATGTCCTAATGGTTCCAAAGGGTCACCATTCCATGGAAGTTGCATTTGGAACCCTAATGACTCCTTAACAGGCCTACCGACCCTGATTCGACATGTGGTGTCCCGAGAGAACCCCATGGACCCCTTTTGAGTTCTACTGGGCCAAAAGTCATCCAAATTTGGTACGTAGGTCCTCTGACATGTCCTAATATATTGCAAAGGGTCTCCGTTCCATCAAAGTTTCATTTGGAACCCTAATAACCCCTTAACAGGGCTACTAACCCCAGTTTGACATGTGGTCTCCCGAGAGCACCCCATGGACCCCTTTCAAGTTCTACTAGGAAAAAGTCATCTGAATAATGGAATTAGGTCCTTTGACATTTCCTAATGTGTTCCAAAGGATCACCATTCCATCAAAGTTTCATTTCAAATGCTATTGACCCCTTAACAGGCCTACTGGCCCCATTTCGACATGTAGTCTCCCGAGAGCACCCCATTAACCCCTTTTGAGTTCTACTAGGAAAAAGTCATCCAAATTTGGTAAATAGGTCCTATGACATGTTCTAATGTGTTACAATGGGTCACTATTCGTCGAAGTTGCATTTCAAACCCTATTGACCCCTTAATAGGCCTAACGACCCTGTTTCGACATGTGGTCTCCCAAGAGCACCCCATGGACCCCTTACGAGATCTAGTAGGAAAAAGTAATCCAAATTTGGTACATAGGTCCTATGACATATCCTAATGTGTTCCAAAGGGTCACTATTCCATCAAAGTTTCATTTGGATGACACCTTAATAGGCCTACCGACCCCGATTCGACATGTGGTCTCCCGAGAGCACCCCATGGACCCCTTTCAAGTTCTACTAAGAAAACGTCATCCAAATTTAGTACGTAGGTCCTTTGACATGTCCTAATGCATTCCAAAGGGTCATTTTTCCATCAAAGTTGCATTTGGAACCCTAATGACCCCTTAACAGGTCTACCGACCCCGATTCGACATGAGGTCTCCGAGAGCACCCATGGACCCCTTTCGAGTTATACTAGGAAAAATTAGTCCAAATTTGGTACATAGGTCCTATGACATGTCGTAATGCATTCCAAATGGTCATCATTCCATCAAAGTTGCATTTGGAACCCTAATGACCCTTTAGTAGGCCTACCGACCCCGTTTCGACATGTGGTCTCCCGAGAGCACCCCATAGACCACTTTCAAGTTATACTTGCAAAAAGCTATTTAAATTTGGTACATAGGTCCTCTAACATGTCCTAATGTGTTCCAAAGGGTCACCATTCCATAGAAGTTGCATTTCAAACCCTAATGACCCCTTAATAGGCCTACCGACTTCGATTCGACATGAGGTCTTCCGAGAGCAGCCCATGGACCCCTTTCAAGTTCTACTAGGGAAAAGTCATCCAAATTTTTACATAGGTCGTATGATATGTACTAATGTGTTCCAAAGGCTCACCATTCCATCGAAGTTGCATTTGGAACCCTAATGACCCCATAACAGGCCTACCAACCCTTATTCGACATGAGGTCTCTCGAGAGCACCCCCCTAGACCCCTTTCGAGTTCTACTAGGAAAAAGTCATCCAAATTTGGTATGTAGGTCCTATGAAATGTCCTAATACATTCCAAAGGGTCACTATTCCATCAAAGTTGCATTTCAAACCCTAATGACCCCTTAACAGGCCAATCTACCCCGATTCGACATGTGGTCTCTCGAAAGCACCCCATGGACCCCTTTCAAGTTCTACTAGGCAAAAGTCATCCAAATTTGGTACGTAGTTCCTATGACATGTTCTAATGCATTCCAAAGGGTCACCATTCCATCAAAGTTGCATTTGTAACCCCAATGACCCCTTAATAGGCCTACCGACCCTGATTCGACATGAGGTCTCCTAAGAGCAACCATGGACCCCTTTCGAGTTATTTTGGGAAAAGTCATATGAATCATGGAATTAGGTCCTCTTACATGTCCTAATTAATTCCAAAGGGTTACCATTCCATCAAAGTTTCATTCAAACCCTAATGCCCACTTAACAAGACT
Source organism: Chamaecyparis obtusa (assembly GCA_027943335.1). Classification (NCBI taxonomy): domain Eukaryota; kingdom Viridiplantae; phylum Streptophyta; class Pinopsida; order Cupressales; family Cupressaceae; genus Chamaecyparis; species Chamaecyparis obtusa. The sequence goes on from BSBK01003446.1 coordinate 221,045, forward strand.
ACCAACCTTGATTCGACATGAGGTCTCTCGAGAGCACCCCATGGACCCCTTTCGAGTTCTAATAGGAAAAAGTCATCTAAATTTGGTACGTAGGTCCTATGACATGTCCTAATGCATTCCAAAGGGTCACCATTCCATCAAAGTTTTATCTGAAATGCTAATGATCCCTTAATAGGCCTACCGACCCCATTTCGACATGTGGTCTCCCGAGAGCACACCATGGACCCCTTTTGAGTTTACTAGGCAAAAGTTATCCAAATTTGGTGCATAGGTCCTATGACATATCCTAATGTGTTCAAAAGGGTGACCGTTTCATCAAAGTTTCATTTGGAACCCTAATGACCTCTTAACAGGCAGGTGTATGCACCCAAAAATGGTCACCTAGACTTTGAGCCCCATTTATTTGATTTATCAACCCTGAATCATTTTGATCAATAATCAATATTCTCAACGTTATCAATTTCTTGATCAAATCTTAATTTTGATCATATATTGGATTTTATCCTTGGGCTAACCATTTATTCTAAACCTTTATTTGATTAAATGAATATTTCCTCCCTTTTTGATTAAATAAAAAGCCCACCTTTTCCTCTTATCCTAAGTTGCACAAATAAAGCATTATTCTTATTTTATAAAAAGGAGAAAAGCACTTTTTGTCTCATATGGACATAAAGTCAACTCTTATTTTCCTATTGGAGGATATGTGTGCACATGGATTGCTCCTTTTTCAAGCTCCACCGCTGATTAAGACTTTTTGCCTCTTAATCTCCATGGTCCATTTCACCTCATTTCTTATAAAAGGAGAGCTCTCTCCTTCATTTGCAGATACCATGTTTTATGCTAATGTTATGCTCCAGGTTTTAGGTGCATTTGGAGCCTTTTGAAGACATTGAAGACTTGTTGCTTTCATCATTTAGTTGCATATTTGCTTTCTTAGTTACATGATAATGGCATTCTTAGTATAGATTTCCTTTTATGCAATAGAATAAGCTCACATAGTTTAAATAGGAGGCATTGTAATCCATTGCTATTTCCTTTCATAGATTAGTTGCATTGTACTTTCCTTTCATAGCTTAGATTGCATCCTCATTTTAGTTGCATTGCATTACATCTTCATAGTGATTCTTGAGGATATTGGCACTCTTGCCCTTGTCCTCACTTGAATCTCTCATTGTGTGGTTGACTAGCAAGGTCACAAGTTTGTAGCTCTAGCTGAGAGCAAATTTATCATAGTCCCTCGCAACTCCATGCATAGAGAGCTATGAGCCGCTTTGTGAGGCCTCATTCTTGAGCAACCTTGCATGTAATGGTTCATAGAAGTGCACCATTTTAGTGTGTACAGCAGGTACCGACCCCGATTCGACATGTGGTCTCTCGAGAGCACCCCATGGACCCCTTTCGAGTTCTACTAGGCAAAAGTTATCCAAATTTGGTATGTAGGTCATCTGATATGTCCTAATACATCCAAAGGATCACCGTTCATCAAAAGTTTCATTTGGAACCCCGATGACCCCTTAAGTCACCTATTGACCCCGAATCACACAATGGTCTCCCAAGAGCACCCCATGTACCCTTTTCAAGTTTGACTAATCAAAATTCATCTAAATTGTGGAGTTAGGTCCTCTGACATGTCCTAATGCATTCCAAATGGTCACCGTGCATCAAAGGTTGTCTCATGAGCCCTAATGACCCCTTAAGACGCCTAGCGACACTGATTGGACATGTGGTCTCTTGAGAGCACCCCATGGACCCTTTTCGAGTTGGACTAGGAAAAAGTCATTAAAATTTGGTACATTGGTACTCGAACATGCCCTATTGCCTTCCAAATGGGCACTGTACATCTGAAGTTGCCTCACAAACCCTAATTACCCCTTAAGACGTCTAGCGACCCCGATTCGACCTGTTGTCTCATGAGAGGATCTGTTATAACTTAAATTAAATATTAAAATAATATATAAAATATTTGAAAAAATATAATATTTAATAGACTAAATATTTAATATATATATTATAAGATATATTAGATATTACATTTAATATATATTATCAAATATACAATATATTAATGTCCTATTCATTTTATATATTATATATATTAGACATTATATTATATTTTATTATATTATATACACAACAATATTTAATATATAATTTATAATATATACATATATATATTATGTAACATTTATATTATAATATAAAAATATTGCATTTAATATAAATCTGAACAGACTATATACTTAGGCCATTTAAATTGATATTATCGAATATATAATATAAATAAATAATATATAATATATATACTATATAATATAAAATATAAAACATAAAATATAAAACCTAAATATAAAATATATAAATTATTCATTGTCAGGGTGAAAGAAGAAAACATCAAAATTAAAGGGAAATAAAAAAAGAGTGGGAGGGGGAAACTTTTCAAATTTGAAATTAAAGCAAAATCGGGGTAATAGCTTTGGAAACCAAAGCTCCATGGTCAATGCTGAAGGTGTGCAAAAAATGTGTTTTTTCTCTATTTTTCTTATGTCAACAGTTCGACCATTAGGTTGACAACTTTTTTTCACCTGATTTCGATAAAATGAAAAGGGTTTCTTCAGATGTTTGTCACCTTTCCATCGATATAAGTGCTGTCAGATTTTGAATTCGTTAAGTATTTATTAGTTATTTTCTAGTTCACTTACGTCTAAAGTCCTGATTGACATACTGATGGAAAAATAGCTAACTTTCAAACTGTATAACATTTTTGAAATCCGAAAGATGCGTCACATTCTATGCTTCATCTAGTATAAGAAATTTTTAAAAAAATTGAATTATGATAAGTTTTCAATGAGTTAAGGTGGTCAGACACGAGAGTTTTTAAATTTTGAAAGTGTTGTAGCAAAAAAATCATAATTAATTATCTATTTGGAATAAAAATACCAAAAAATATGCGTCACATCTAGGCATGAGTCAACTACTTATATATAGAATATTATGAAAAATTATTATCATTTGCTTTTGAGTAGGGTGGTCAGACATACATGTACTTCTTATTTTTTTGCTGGAATGTTTGTAGTGCTGCATTGCAATCTATACTTTTTACCAATCATATTAATTTTTTTTCAGAAAAGGTTTAGTAGTTTAGAAACTAAATTCAATTTCCTACAAATTATATTCTTACAACTTTTTGATAATAGTTGATAACTAGTTCATTTTTTCATGCCAAGTTGACTAATCATGATTGTTTGATTTTTCACTGCCACTTAAGGGCATAGTTTGGCCCCTCATGATCCTGCACATACCCGGGGACTCTCTAAGTGCCCTAATGCATGATAAGGTGTACTAGTACCCCTAGGGAGTCCCAGAACCCCTTTTGACACATTAGAATGCTCAAGTGTGTCTTAAGTGGTATTAGGATCCCTTAAGACACACTTGAGCATTCTAATGTGTCAAAAGGGGTCATGGGGACTCCCTAGGGGTCCTAGTTTGCCTTATCACACGTTAGGACCCCTGGAGAGTCTCCATGACCCCTTTTGACACATTGGTATGTTCAAGTGTGTCTTAAGGGGTATTAGGACCCCTTAAGACACACTTGAGCATTCTAATGTGTCAAAAAGGGTCATGGGGACTCCCTGGATGTCTTAATGCGTGATAAGGTGCATTAGGACACCTAGGGAGTCCCCATGACCCCTTTTGATGCATTAGAATTCTCAAGTGTGTCTTAAGGGGTCCTAATACACCTTAAGACACACTTGAACATTCTAATGTCTCAAAAGGGGTCATGGGGACTACCTAAGGGTCCTAGTACACCTTATCATGCATTAGAACACCTAAGGTGTTCCCATGATCCCTTTTGACACATTGGAATGCTCAATTGTGTCTTAAGGGGTCCTAAGACCCCTTAAGACACACTACAACATTGTAATGTGTCAAAAGAGTTCATGGGGACTCTCTATGGATTCTAACGCATGATAAGGCATACTGGGACCCCTAGGGAGTCCCAATGACCCCTTTTGACACATTAGAAGGCTCAAGTGTGTCTTAAGGGGTCGTAGGACCCTTTAAGACACACTTGACCATTCTAATGTGTCAAAAGGGGTCATGAGGACTCTCTAGGGGTCCTAACGTGTGATAAGGCATACTAGGACCCCTAGGGAGTCCCAATGACCCCTTTTGACACATTGGAATGCTCAAGTGTGTCTTAAGGGGTCGTAAGACCCTTTAAGACACACTTGAGCATTCCAATGTGTCAAAAGGGGTCATGAGGACTCTCTAGGGGTCCCAACATGTGATAAGGCATACTAGGACCCCTAGGGAGTCCCAATTACCCCTTTTGACACATTGGAATGCTCAAGTGTGTCTTAAGGGGTCGTAGGACCCCTTAAGACACACTTGAGTGCTCCAATGTGTCATAAGGGATCATGGGGACTCCCTATGGATCTTAACACGTGATAAGGCATACTAGGACCCCTAGGGAGTCCCCATGACCCCTTTTGACACATTGGAATGCTCAAGTGTGTCTTAAGGGTCGTAGGACCCCTTAAGACACACTTGAGCATTTGAATGTGTCAAAAGCAGTCATGGGGACTCCCTAGGGGTCCTAATGCTTGATAAGACATAATAGAACCCCTAGGGAGTCCCAATGACCCCTTTTGATACATTGGAATGTTCAAGTGTGTTTGAAGGGGTCCTAAGACCTCTTAAGACACATTTGAGTGTTCCAATGTGTCATAAGGGGTCATGGGGACTCCCTAGGGGTCCTAACATGTGATATCTCAATCCCAATGCCTACGAGTAATAATGTGCCCGCAATCCCTGCCATATTTCAGAGTACTGATGAGAAGCAATGGTGAAAGTCTGAGATAGAGGTGGTGCTGGCATTGAAGCGGTAAGACATTCTTCATAATATCACGGGGGGGGGGGGGGGAGGTACCTTCGAAACGGCAAGGCTTTCTTCATAATGTCGTGTCGCCACTGATCTCTTCTTTAAATTTATTAATGCGGTCAGTTCTACGGCACGTGCATCATTTCTAGTACAATTGCTCATTTTACCAAACCCTTCCCCGCTCTCCATAATCTTCGACCGGTTCAAAGATCCATCTGGTTGTTCTTGTTTAACCTCCCAATGACTCTATTCAGCTACCAGATTATCAATAGGCGTGGTACAATTGTCTGGCATGACTAGAATCTATTTCGAGAACCTTTACAATTTAGCATTTCGGTTGAAAAAGCAAGGAAAGATACCATTTCATAGCCACAAGTGGTGGAAACAGAGTGATTCTCTTGCCCTCTGCTTCTATAATCCGCCTCCAGTGAACTATTCTTCAAAGCCTCCATTTCTACGTAGCTAGGGTTTTTAGCACCTGTAAAAGGCACTACTATGCCACTGTAGGGACTCATGCTCGTGCTCTGAATCATATTAAATAATATTTAAAATGTAAAATGTATATTATATAATATTTAATATATAATATATAATATTATATATAATATAATCTAATATATAGTTTTTAATATTAATATATATTAAATAATATTAAATATAACATTTAATATATAATTCATATTATATAATATTTAATATATAACTAATACATAACAATTAATATATAATTGATATTATATAATATTTAATATATAACTATCAATTATATAACTATAATTGATAAAGTGGAGCCAAATTTTGAAATTAGAAATTAGAGAAAGTGGAGGCAAAGCAAAAATTTGAAATTCTGCCGCCAGATTCGGGTACTCGAAAATATCGGGTACCCGATTAGGCTCGGTATTGGTCTGTACCCGATTAGGCTCGGTATTGGTTTGTGCACCAAACCTACTTGGTCAACTCTTCAAGTGTCACAAAAAAATGTTTTTCTTCTGTTTCTCTCAGTTCCAGACTTCGACCATGTAGCTGACGACTTTTTTTTCACCCGAATTTGATAAAATGAAAAGGGTATCTTAAGGAGATTATCAGCTTTCTATCGATATAATTGCTGTCAAATTTTGAATTCGTTAAGTAATTATTAGTTATTTTCTAATCGAGCTACCTCTAAAGTGCTGATTTAGATACTGATTGAAAAATGACTATATCTTTCAAATGGTATAACATTTTTGAAATCTGAAAGATGCGTCACATTCTATGCTTCATCCAATATAAGAAAAAAATTTAAAAAATTGAATTATGATAAGTTTTCAATGAGTTAAGGTGGTCAGACATGAGATTTTTTAAATTCTGAAAGCGCTGTAGCAAAAAAATCATAATTAATTATCTGTTTGGAATAAAAATACCAAAAAATATGCATAACATCCGAGCATGAGTCAGCTACTTATATATAGAATATTATAAAAAAATAGTATCATTTGCTTTTAATTAGGGTGGTCAGACATACACATACTTCTTATTTTTTTGCTGAAATGTTTGTAGTGCTGCATTGCAATCTATACTTTTTACCAATCATATTAATTTTTTTTAAGAAAAGGATTAGTAGTTTAGAAACTACATTCAATTTTCTACAAATTATATTCTTACAACTTTTTCATATTAGGTTGATAACTAGTTCATTTTTTCATGCCAAGTTGACTAATCCTGATTGTCTGATTTTTCATTGCCACTTAAGGGCATAGTTTGGCCCCTCATGATCCTGCACATACCCAATTATATAGATCTTTGAGTTTCTTTAATGCTGCAAATGCATCTTTACAAGAGATTATATGTCTACTTACCTCTTCACTAATTGAGGCAGCAATCAACACATAAGCCTTTTTATCTTTACTCTTCCAGATGATAAGTTCTTTTTGATCTGTAGGTTGTTGTGATTCTTCTGCACTATCATCTTTGCTCTCATAAATATCATCCCACAAATCATTAGAAATAAAAGTATTTTTAACTTTTCGAAACCATTCATGATAATTATCTTTCACAGAAAGAACTATTCCAAAAATTGAAATTAAAGAATGCATTGGAATATATTGTTCAATCTAAAATCTATTTTGTATTCTATACTATAGAGAAGAAAATCATTTAATTCACAATCGAAATCAAAATTGTAGAGCCTATAGTTTTTTTTTCTACAGGTTCTTCAACTTGGCTCTAATACCATTGTAATAGGCCAAAAATAATACAAACAAAAAGCACACACCGATGCAATAGTATTGTAAAAGGGAAAATATATTACAATCCAAACTTTGAGACAATTAGAAGAAAACTACCAAAATGTTATAAAAAATAAACTACTAAAGATAACTGATAAATAAAATATCCCGTAGGATTAGTTATGATTACGCGCATAAGAATGACATAAATAGAAAATTTAAAAAACAATGTAAGAGATGTTTCATATAACTGGTAAAGGATATTGAACCTAGAAGCTTTTAGCTCAGGGGCGGGCCACTTGGCTTGGGCTCGAAGGTCTCCTTTCTAACCAGAGTCTTCTTCTACTTCTTCGCAGATGCCAAGGGCTGCTACGAGATATTCACTTTAGTCTAATCTGCAGCTGCACATTGAGCTATTTAAAACTTCACCTAAAAAACTCTAGCTCGTTGAGCATCTTAATCATCTGAAACACAAATGGGCATAACACTAGTATATAACTAAGCACTTTAAGACAATATTAATATTTTGTCTTAAACATTTAAGTTATTATTTTAAATTAAAAATTAAAACTATTTTTTTTGTCTCAAAAACAATTAAGACAAAAGGAAGAACTTTTACAAATTCGTAATGGGTGGCAAGGGCGAAAAGAATAGAGGGAAGTTGAATTTATCACAAAAAAAATTTACATGTGAGGATTAACCCTACCATGTCCCAGCTAAGGTTCCATCAAACCCACCGAAGGCAAAGCATCATCTTCCTCAAGGCTAGGCATCTCCTTCCTATCAACAACCAAGCGAATGCAACACCCAGATTCACAATCATATTGATGTTGCTCAATCTATGGAACCTCTGCCTACAACTGCAAGGTAACCCTCCAAACTTCGCTTCCTCTTTCACCAACTTGAGTGTTCTCCAAGAAGAATATTATGATGAATAAGATAGGGGAAAATACTAGGTTAATATCTCCTCAACACCCTCTTCCATTCTACACATATATAACTAACTAACAAACTAAGGAACTTCCAATTTCAGAAATACCTAATCTGTTCTTCTCTGTATGCGCTCTATTTATGTAATATATATGAAAGTGCAAGTCATTCTCCTATGGAACACAACTAGAGGTGACACCGCTTAGAGATGTGAGAGAAGCGAGACGGACTATAGGGATTTTTTCTCAGAAGGAGGTCTACAGTAATATGAGATTATTTGTAATGAACACTCTTAAATGCGTCGGGTATAATGAAGGTATCTATAAATCAAAATGGGAGAAATCAAATGGATACCCTAGAGGTTAGGTTAGTTGTTCTAAGGTTTTCTCAAAAGTAATCCTAGTCCTGTTTGTGGTTTTCTTAACCTATTTTTCATCTTTGTAGGTGATTATGAGTTCATTGATGTGATTGCAAGGGAACATTTTAATTTACGATTTTCACAGTTCTAATATTGAAAAAAGATCTGATTTTGGTGAAGGGCTTGGATATTTCTTGTTTCAGCAGGTGACTTCTTAATTATTATGAATAAGGGTTTGTGAATTTTATTTGTATTTTCTCTTGCAAATTTTAGTTTTGAATAAGGGTTTGAGGGTTGTGTTGCCCAAAAAATTCCCTACCCATCCATTTTTGGTCATAGGTTGGTTTGAACTCCATCCCAAGGTCTGCATATTTTACCTTGTTGAGCCTCTAAAGTTTTCATGGCACTGTGTCTTGTTTTTTGGCCTTTGCAATCTCTTTTGGCCCCCTAGAATACAAGTTTGAATTTGTAAAAGTAGCCATTGGCCCCAAAAAACCCTATGGCCTTTCTGTTTCATGGTTACCTTTTCAGCTACTTAAGTGATCCTTTTTTCCACATGCTCTTTATTGTTTCTAATTGGTTGTGAGATCTCTTATTCCCCGCAGTTAAGTCCTTAACACCCTACAACCTGGCGAGCAGTTACAATTTGTTTGGCGGTCTCGGTTTCCTGGCAGGTTAAAGTTTGTGCATGATCGGGAGCTCTTGTTATACCGTTGGGTGAAGATGATGTCTCTTTAAGTGTCACGGTATAATGATCACCATCGATCCTCCTCTTTAACGCATCGCTTCTGTGTTAGTGGGTCCACTGCTAGCTGTTTGAGGTGTCTGAATCTTATTGGTCAGTGGGATGTGATGTGGAATTTTGCCAGCGGGCCTAGTGGGTTGTCTTTCCTTTAAGCTCTAACGACTGTCATATGATCACATGGAATATTCCATGCCCATGCGATCATACACCAGCCATTGATTTTACCTTTTGCCAGGGCTCTGTCAGGTGGGTCCTCAGGTTTTGACGTGCTTGAATTCTATTAGTGGGTCCTAAGATGTATTGATTTAGAAAAGATAGCTGATGTCATGTTTGAATTTCATGATGGACCTTCTGGAGGTCACTTTTCTCCTAGGACTACCACTTTTAAAATCATGAGGGCTGGATACTATTGGCCATCTATCTTTAAGGATAGTCATGATTATGTGAGAAAATGCATCAAATGTGCCATGTTTGCAAGAAAAGAAAGGCTTGCAGCTATTCCCCTTCAGCCAATCAGAACAGAGCAACCATTTATGAGATGGGGCATAGACTTCATTGGCATGATCAATCCTCCATCTAGTGTAGGACATAAGTGGATAATCACTGCTACAGATTATTTCACTAGATGGACAGAGGTAGTTGCCTTAAAAAAATCAAATGAGACTGTTGTCTTAAGTTTTTATGATGATATAATTCATAGATTTGGCACTCCAGACTCCATCATATCAGATAATGCATTGGCATTCATAGGCCTCAAAGTCTCAGAATGGGCAATAAAAAATGGCATCTATCTAAATACAAGTTCAAATTACTACCCTCAAGGCAATGGTTTGGCAGAATCAACTAATAAGAACTTGATTAGAATAATCAAGAAAACTCTACAGGCCAACCAAAGAGATTGGCATAGTAAGTTGAAATCTGCCTTATGGTTAGACAAGATCACTCCAAAGAAGATCATTGGGAATTCTCCTTATGTATTAGTGTATGGAAGAGAGGCTAAGTTGTCCATTTCAACTAAATTGCCAGCTATGGACTTGGCTACTCAATATGCCATGTTTGAAGAAGGAGATCCCTTACAAATTAGGTATGCTCAGCTGATGGAGTTAGAGGAACTCAGAGACAAATCCATGAAAGATATGGAATTCCATGAGGTTTAGACAAAGAGGAGTTTTGACAGAAGAGCCAGGGCTAGAAATTTCAAAGTTGGGGATGTAGTCCTCAAGTGGGATGAATTCAGATCAAAGCCTGGCAGGCATACAAAGTTTGAGTCCTTCTGGGGTGGACCATTTGTTATTACAGAGTGCAAGGGGCTTAATGCTTTTCAGCTATCAACTCTTGGAGGAGATGCCTTGCCTATTTTAGTTAATGGTTTACACTTGAAGCCCTACTTTGAGGTCAACCCTTCCTTGTAAATCTCTGTAAATATGTTTCCTGTCTTCTTTCCTTGCTTTCTAGGTTAGTTTTTTCCCTGTTTTCCAAGAAGTGCTTGTGCACAGTTTTTGAGCTAGTTAAAGGTTTGTCTCTCTGTCAAGGGTTTTGTGCTCATAGTGATGACTCCTATGCCCAATGTATTAGCATTAAGGCCACTGGTTTCAATGTCTAGCAGGCTAACATCTAGCAGAAATCACCAAAATGCTGCCCAAAAAATTCCCTACCCATCCATTTTTGGTCATAAGCTAGTTTGAACTCCATCCCAAGGTCTACATATTTTACCCTATTGAGCCTCTGAAGTTTTCATGGCCCCGTGTCTTGTTTTCTGGCCTCTGCAATCTCTTTTGGCCCCCTAGAATACAAGTTTGAATTTGTAAAAGTAGCCATTGGCCCCAGAAAACCCTACAGCCTTTCTGTTTCACGGTTACCTTTTCGGCCGCTTAAGTGATCCCTTTTTCCACGTGGTCTTTATTTTTTCTAACTGGTCATGAGATCTCTTATTCCCCGCGGTTAAGTCCTTAACACCCTGCGACCTGGTGAGCGGTTACGATTTGTTTGGCGGTCTCGATTTCCTCGCAAGTTAAAGTTAGTGCATGATTGACAGCTCTCATTATACCATTGGGTGAAGATGATGTCTCTTTAAGCATTGTGGTATAATGACAACCGTCGATCCTCCTCTTTAACATAGCACTTCTATGTCAATGGGTCCACTACCAGCTATCTGAGGTGTCTGAATCTTATTGGTTAGTGGGCTGTGATGTGGAATTCTGTCAGTGGGCCCAATGGGCTGTCTTTCCTTTAAGATCTAACGACTGTCGTATGATCGCATGGAATATTCCATGCCCATGCAATCATATGCCAGCTATTGATTTTACCTTTTGCCAGGGCTCTGTCAGGTGGGTCCTCGAGTTTTGACGTGCTTGAATTCTATTGGTTGGTCGAACGACAGCTGTGATTTGTCAGTGGGCCCGCAGTCTTTTGCTTATGTGGCAGGTTAAAGCTCATGCAAGATCGATGATCATCGTTATGCCATTGAAGCAAGGTGCTCGAGAGTTAAGGGGGAGGTATAGCGACAACCGTCTGATGAAGATTGATGCCATGGGTCCATGTTGCCAGAAGGTGCTGACGTGCTTGTTTCTGATTGGTCGATGGGTGGAACAGTTGGCACTTGTCAGTGGGTCCAGTGGATTCTTCTCCTTGCTGAGGTGCAGGTCATGCTAACGTCGTCACTTCTCATTGGTTCCCACTGATGAGTTGGTGCTTGACTTTTCAAAGGGTCTCCCAACTGTTACAAGGTTGATCTAAGCTGTTTGATCTACCGAGAAGGAGTGATATCGACAGTTATATTTTAATCTTCGTCAACTAGCCATTTCTTTTCAAATTTTAAATATCTTCTCGAGGGTGTCTTGCTGGTTCATTACAGTTGGTTGATTGCATGGCTTTAGGTAGCTCAGAATTGATAGTTCCAGGATGTTTACAGTTGGGGGAATGTTGAGAACGATCTGGTGGCCGTCTCCTATCATTTCTTAGGGTACCATGTTGATATTCCCGTGCCGAAGAAATATTAAAAGGTGGCGCCACCTATGGCCTCATATACTTCAAAATAAAAATCAAACCTGGACCAGTTTTGAGCATTCATGGCAAGGCCGAGTTGTAGAAGGGTAGATAGGTCAAGGCGGCTTGTCTGCAGGCTGATATAGTACAAGGATGGACACACAAATATGAGATCTGATCAGTCAAGATATTTGCAAAGATGCATTTATGATCAGACATGATAGAATTAGGGTTTCTGATTATTTTATGTCAAATCATATGTAGCCCTAATTAGGTTTTGACTCCTTCCTGTGTGCAAAGGGAGATGTATATAATGTTCTTGGAGCTTTTTAGAGCTCAAGGGTTTGCATTGGAAAATAAATTTTCTCTTTCTCATAAATTACCTATGGCATTCTTTCTACCCTCTAGCTTCTGCATCTTGTAACCTTTAATTGATTGTTTAGATATTGCAAAGTATATTGTGACATTTTCCATGTACCTATGCTTTCTTGCCTAAATTTTTCTCTTATTGAGTTGAGTATATGTATGTTCTCAGTAATATCTTAGTTTTCCTGATCCCTCTTTCTTTCTGCAATTCATGTGTATGCTTGTGGATGATTTGATTTGAATGCTCTTCTAGGTATACTTCAACCCCCTAACAATCTATCTCATTCCTATACCTAATTGCAGAGGTAAATGTCTCTTCACAGGTTATAGATTGTGTCTAGATTCTTAAGAGTGCTATTGTTTTTGTGAAATTCTCTCTTTCCCTGAGTAGCACCTTTCTATTGCAGACCTTTCTATAAAATATTGATGCAAGCCTATTCAGTGAGTTGTGATCTCCTAGATCTAAGATTGTGTACTGAGTTCATCCTTTATACTGCAATTCATACCATCATTTCGGTGTATCACCTAGTAGGTAGTTTGCTTTTCAGTAATTTTCCCTTTCATGCATTCCTTCTATCCTTTTTCCCCTTAAATAATTTACTTTCTTGTCAAAGAAGCAAACTAAGGTGATTATCCAAGAGGAACAAGCCTAGAACCTGAAGGTCTCATCTTAGTTAGCATAGGTCCCACAACCTGGAGATGATTCCCATGTTATACTAAGTTTTCAAGACCAAGAGAGCTTGAAACAAGGGTGAAAACTTAGTGCATAACAGGTTGCTAAGTAAAAAAATTGGTTATATCTAGTTGTTCAAAGTCTCCATGTATGGATACGTGCAAGCCAAACGATCAGTTTATTTTAATCAAGATGTTGGAAATGGAATTGAAAGTGGGCACAATGGGGTTCCCTGATGTCACCACCATAATTGTTCACCATCATCTTTGTATTTGAAACAACTAACTGGTCATAATGCTTTTTATCCATGGTGTGAAAATGACAAATATGTCGATTACATATTTGCTTTGGAAAACAATAAAATGCCTCATTTTAATTACAAACATTATTCATCAATCTCAAATTAGTAGTTTTGTGACCATTTCAAGAACCTTTTTTTGTGTTTATTGATTTACACCTTGTTCTAGCATTGATTTGGTTTTTATCTCCATGAATGGCTTCAAATTTGCATCGATTGTATCTAACATATCTTCTTCCATATTTGTGTAGACAAAACTGTTTGAAAAATAGGTAAGCTCACATTCTAGCTTTATCCTTTATCTTTTCCTATATTGTATATAAAGGATGTGAATACAAATAAATATATTATCAACAATTTTGTAAATTTTTTCATGTTGGATCTTATCCAAAAACTTGCACATGTGAATAATTTGTATCGCTGCCCCTTATTTTGTATTGTTTAGGTGGCTTAAATTCTGTTATAATTTGAAGCCTATAAGTTGTTCATTACCTTTGGCTATTATATCATACCATTTTAAAAATTATTATGTGGTATAAATAAATCTGGAATAAGATTATCTGTATCCTGTAAATGATTAATGATGTGATTGTAAATCCAAAACTGCAACAACTACTGTGGAAACTTGGTGTATATCCTTTTTAATTCAGAGACTAATAGGATGGATACTATAATGGAACTCAAAAGTTTGTTTTTGTTATCTTAGTTTCTCCAGACATGGGTAAGCTTCTGGCAGCTATGTAAATTATCTATTGTAGAACTGATCTGCTAAGACTCTATGTATGTGGTGCTAATTATATCAGCTATTCCTAGTAATGTGTCTTCTGAAAGTTTGTTATATGATTTATCTATAATATTTACTATCTGCAAGTTTGAGTTGCACCTTCTACTGTATGTATCTGCTGCTATAAATCTTCAGAATTGTAAGGGACAGCTTCAATATTGGATTTATCATAAAATAAAGAGCAGAGTCATGATAGAGGATGTTGATGTTTACTATTTTTAAATACAAGAGCAACAACAACATAAATGGCATGGACGAACTTATTTCTATGCCTTTACCAAATCGTTAGCTTCTTATAGCTCTTTAGCATATGCCCTATATTTTTTAGCTTCTTCCTCTGCCCAAGCCCTAGGCAATGCTAGTGTCTCCTTAATCTCTACTTTTTCTCTTCCCCTACCTAGTAAAATATTTATATCTTCATCTCCATCTTTAGGTCTATTTATCTCATCCTTTTTCAGAGACATTTATGCCCTTTTTGTTTAAATGATCTGGTATTATTTCTCTAGTTAATCTTTAAGTCTTTTAAGAAACTCAACTTCAACATCGACTGTAGCTTCCTTCATACTTAATTTATTGATGATGATGTTGGTGTTATGCACACTTCTCAAAAGAAAACTTCCCACCACTCAGTGCACGCTAACTTTGACATAGCATGACGTCTTCTTCTTGGAAGTTTGAAATCATAAATTCACCTGTCTTGTCAGCTCAACTTTTTTTAAAATAATGTGATCTCTCACATAATTTTATTGGAAAGTCCTTTATGGGATTTCAAACCGGAAGCCTGTCAACATAGACTCCCTTTTCATGATTTTTCCTATATTTTGATATATAGGGAATCTTTGTTTAAACTAACATATAACTAATAACTTGTTTTCATTTTCTTCCCTCCAATTTCACCATGATTTTTATTACTAGTGTTTTTAATGTAAGCATGTTGCTTTCATTAATTTTAAAAGAATTAATTACTCATTATTACATAGGAATCACAGGTTATTATGGCTAGGTCATGGCAGATTATGTTATGGTGTATGGCATTTATGTCTCTTTTCTTTTCAAATATTTCAGATGCATGGACAAAATCACAAATTTTCTTCTTAAATTTTCCTATGCTTATTGAATCGGCCAATTTTCCTTAAAAAATCACCTATTTATTAAATTCGATTCTTTAAAAGAAAATTTCTTACCTAGAATTGGTCTTCCTAAAGACTAAAATGCCCAAGATCTATTTTTCATTAAAACTATGTGCATTTAGTATTTACTATTGAACACAACTTTTTTCTTTCCAACAAATACAGTTTTTTAATGCTTGTATGTTGTCTTTGCTAAAGCAATCATCACTCTGTAAGATCTATTGACTTAGATGATGCCCAACTTAATTCTTTGTTTTTTTCAATTGTGAGATTATTTATGTTGTATTAGGAGTAAGATTTATTTTGTTTGACTTTGTAATTGCATACGCTTTCCTTTGTTTCTACTTTTTGTTTAAATTAGTAGTAGAGTATTTGACAAGTAACATTTTCTTGCAGACATTAACTCAAATTGCATGTTGGGCACTTTAAGTTGTATTGTAGGAAGAGGAAGCACACTTTAGAGTTGGAAAAGTAAGTATTAAAAGTTATCTTTGTGATTTAAAGAGCCAAAATCAATTTTTGTTTCAGTGCATTTGTGAAAGAGGTTAAATATGAAATTTGAATTCTTAATTTGCAATTCAGTTAGTCATTGGGGTGAAGTTTCTAAATAACTCGATCCACTTGATTTGGACCATTTTTTTGAGTTATATGCTCTATGTGCAATAGTAATTTTGAAATTTATCCAATTCCTGTTGTGTTTTATTTATGTCTTCAGATAGATAATTGTTAAACTTTAAGTAAATACTTTGTAAGGGTATACTTATCGTACAAGTAGCAGTGAAAGGAAAATCTTTCTTGTATGCACATTTTGGAAGTGACATGCATGATGGTATGATGAAAGAATATGGCCCTTAAGTTTGACTGAATTTTGTCCTTAAAATATAACATTTTACTTAGGTGACTGCAATTTTTATCTGCTGATGTGAGCTACTATACTAAAATTCAGACACCCTTACAATGTAAGCTGGCTACAATTTTTTTTTGCCTTTTGTAACATTGTCCTAAGGATATAGAAAATGTGTATTATTTTTATACCATCACTGTTGATAGTTGCCTCTAGATATGAAATCATAGAACTTTAGCATTCAGTGTGTAATAGCCCATTGTAGTAAACCATCTTTTTATTAACTGAACTTTTCTATCTCTATCATTTGCATCCTTAACTCTTGGTTCCCTACCAGCTTTTGAACCTGTTAGGCCCATTTTCTGTCATTGTAAAATCCTTTGAAAATGGCCTTTTTTCCTTGCAAGTGTTCTCCATTGCCTCCTGCCCTGTGTTCCTTGTGTTGTCACCAAGTTCTGGTCAAATTTGCACATGCTGAATCATTAAATCCAAAAAGATATTCAAAGTTTAAGGTCTGTGGGAAAATTCTTTAAATTTTACCATAGTGTCGAAAACCCACCGTGTTTTCAAAAATCCATGTTGTTTTCGACCTGTGTGTTGTTTTCGGCATTGTGCTTCCTGTTTGGTTCGCTTATCTTTTACCATCAGAAACTTTGTGTGTTTTCGGCTTCCTTGCTTGCCTGTTGATGTGTCAAAATATTTGTGTGTTTTTTATCCTCTGTCTTCGAAAGCCCTGTCTATTTTCAACCCCGCACTTGTTCCCGGTTTGATGGTGTTTTCTCTAATTGTGCAAGTCGGACTGTGTGGTGGGTCCAGCTTCTTCCCTATTGGCTGTCGCATGGCCGCATGTCAGAATTTTCTGACATGTGATCATTCGACCACTTGCCACGTGGTCGTGTGGGTCCCAGTCCTTTTCAGCTGCCTAGCGGTCTTCTTTACTAAGTGCGCAAGTGCGATGGTGTTGGGACCTATTTTTCCAAATGCACAGCGGGTTCTAACGTGTCAGAAGATCAACGATTGTCGTTAAAGTGCGAAGGACGTGTCAGGGCTATGCACTTTTGTGACAACCGTCTGATCCTCTGGATGGGTTTGGCTTCTTTGGTGTGGTCCCAAAGGCAGACATGTGACAGCCTGTGATAGGCTGTCACATGATTGCATAGCCCATTTTCGGGCTATGCGATCATGCAACAGGGTGCCACGTGTCCCTGGGGCTCGGTAACAATGTGATCTGGTTGTGGTTCCGTGTCCCAGAGTGCGGTGATGTGGTGGCTTCCTATTGGCTGTCACATGATTGCATAGCCTTTCTCTCAGCTATGCGATCATGCGACCAGGTGACATGTGTCCTTGGCAGTGTAGTGGCGGTTGCGGTACCCCTTGCGATTGTGGTGGCGGTGGTGTTAACCGGTGCCGGTTAATGTTTGCGGGCTGTCGCATCTTCGCATAGCCCATTTTTGGGCTATGCGATCATGCGACAGGGTGCCACGTGTCCCTGGGGCCCGTCTGGCTATTTGGTCAGCTCTTGTTGCGGGTGGACACATGGCAATTTCTGATTTGTCCAAGCTGGTAGGGTGGTGGATTTTTAAACGCGGGCCCAGGTGGGGTCTTGGTTTTGGCAGTCCAGACAAAGGGATTTGGAGGTGCCGATAAAGTTTAGGCTTTTCGCTCATTCGCGAAAAGATTTGGTGATGCCCTAGTTCTTTTGGTGATTCAACGAACAATGGTTGCATGATTGCTAGGTCTTTTGGTGATGGCATAAAGTATTGCGCAATCTAGCAATATGGCTAGAGGCTTTGCAGAGGATTTGGGACCGATTGTCAACTGTGGTTAAAAGACCGCGGTCACATGATCACAAGGGCCATTTCCACGGCTTATGATCATGCAACCAAGCATGTAATGGAGCCCAGATTCCTGTGGCGGTGAGAGATTTGGCAGCGCGATTGCATGACTGGGGGAAACGGCTAGAGAACATTGATCCTGCCAAGTGCTTGCAGCCGTTGCAGTTTGAATTTGAATTTCTAAGAGACAGGGGGTACCATTGTTTGCAGAATTGAATGCTAGATTTGACCTTGTTTGGTGAGAGGCTATTTGCAATGTGGTCTAGGGTGCTTGGCGGTTGTTTGCAGAGGTGATTATGTACCTGGTGCCATGTGGTTATGAGCTCGAGAAGTGTTTGTAGCTGGTGGATTTGACTATTTTGAGCTTGCAAGTTGTGCTTGACCCCTGTCATGTCTGGTTTTACTCCTCGGTGGGGTTAGGTGATTTTGAATTTCAAATGATCGCATGCTTGCTTTGTAACCCTAGTATAAATGGTCAAAATTTTGACTTGTAAAGGGTTCCACTCTGTTTGGTTCCTGTGGGAAGTAGTGAATTTTTTCGCATTGTAGGAGGCTAAATAGAACTTTCTGATATCTTTTGCAGGTTATTGAAGTGGTTGTCTCATTTCTGGTATAGACATGTACATGATTCATCAAACTTAATACAATTACTCTCATGCTTTCATGTCTCTCCTTGGTGTCAGTCTTGTGATTTTTGGATTTTATGATCCATTGCATTGGGTTGCCTCTGCATGTGTTCTAGTCTTTAGTTCTTGATCTAGGATCAAGTGAAATATACTTTAGATAGGGCATAGATTCATTTTGGCTATCTAAAAAAGGATCTTATAAGCAGTGGATGGGCTGGGATAGTTGTATTTATGGCTTTGAATCTTTAACAGTAGTTGGTTCATGCTTCTATATTTGCATTTGATGATTTTCCCAATGGATAATGGCACTGATCAAAGATTAGTACATTCAGTTGAGTCCAATGTTTGATGGGTTTTGATTATTTCCTACATCTCTATATATCAATACCATTTCAAGTAATACCCTTCACAAGTCCATTTTACCTTGCATAGTAGAGTTGACTCAATGGATACCTGGTTAGTATTTAGTAGTCCTTTACTATGATCTACTTTATGAATCCAGAAGTATAGGGTGTGTAGTGAGTTTAAATTCTATCTGGATTAGGTGCACCTGCCTTGGTTTTGCAGAGCCAGAAGCAGAAGAGGGCAGTCTTGTCCCTATAGTTGGTCCAATTACCCTAAGACCTCATAGCAATTTTGGAGCTAACCATTCCTAAAATCCTCTGAGGGTATATTGGCAGCTTGTTAGAGCATAAGAGTTTTCGAACACCAAGAAGATGGTGACTCTGCTGGGGAAAAAACAATAGATCTTGTTAAGGAAATCAAAATCTTTGGTGGCCATTAGAAAGAGTCAAATACAAGCATTAGCATTTGCAAAATTTTCTCACTTAGTTGTGAGTGGTGGCTCTGATTTGTCTCTGTTTGATCAGTGTTCTTTCTGATAAATAGTGAGTTACTTGGAGTTTTGTATTGATTGGGAGCAGCTCTACATTGCAAAATCTAATGGAGTTCCATGGTGAATTCAAAATCTACCCTGCCTTCCAGTTAGCAAAGCTTTCTGCTGCAAATTCCAAGTATTTATGATTACAATGTTTCCCTATCAAGTATTTAGTGCAAATATAGAGGGAAGACTGAGATAAGATGAGTGGCTCTCATCTTGCATTAAATCAAATGGAAAATCAGGGGAAAAGTCAGTCTAGGCTGCTAGGTTTTCTCAGGTTGGATAGGCCTTTGGATTATGTTCTTCCAGGGTCCCCTCACTCTTTTCCTAGTGAGCTTTTGGGTTTGATTCCTACCTTTGATTGTAAGTGTGATTCAACAGTCAAACATGTCTTAGCATTCTATAGATTCATTATAGAATATCAGATTTTGGATGAGGATGTGAGCATGATGTTTTTTGGGAGATCCCTCAAGGGAGTGGCATCTAGTTGGTATCTAAATCTACCCCCAAAATGCATTTCTTCTTTGGCTGAGTTCAAGTGGATGTTTTTAGAGGAGTTTGTTGATGATGATGAACGGAAAAGGTTGCAAAGGGACCGTCAGCAAAAGGGGAATGAAAGTTGTATTCCAGAGCAATCCATCTCTAGTGCTGAGGGTACCTCTTCTGATGAATCTCTATCAGAGGAGTATTCAGATTGTGACAGTGAGCAGGAATTAGGGTCAAGGTCTACAGGATCCTCCATTTATTTAGAAATGTCTGAATATGATTGTAGTGGCTATTTAGGTGAGGATGATGAAGGCAGTGATCCTGATGTGTTCTCATGTGAATCAGATGAGGCATGGGAGGAGGAGAGTAGTGGTGGAAGTGAACACTCCTTCAGTGAGGAGTATGAAGACAAGGAAATGGTTTTTGAATGTGATATCAGTGAGTCTTCATCTGGTTCTGATTTTTCTTCATGTGCTGTAGGTTTCCATGAGGTTGAGATGGGTGTTGATTTTAAAGTGTTCTCTAATGCTTTATATGATGAAGAATTTGATTATCAGCCCATTTTATGTCATGATGTTCAGCATGGTGCATTGCATGGAATAATCAATCCCCTGTTTGAAGAACATGTGGAGGTCTCAGATTCAATTGAATCAGGATGCCCATTATCCAGCTGTGGGTATCAATCTGACTTTTCATTTGAGGTCCAGTTGGTTGCATCTGGGGAAATACAAAGATAGGGTCTAGATGAGGCTTTTCAGTAGGCAGAATATGAGTGCTTTATGTTTCCAATTGATGGCATACATGAATTAATGAAGAAGAGTAGGTTCTTATCTGATGGTGCTGTTCATGGGTATACTGATTTGTTTCTTCATAGTGAGCAAGGAGAAGAGAGTGCCAAAAGTTTTTACATGCACTGTGAAGAAAGCTTCTTTGTTCTTCCTGATTTGCTGGTTGAATATGTTGACAACCCTGTGGTGACAAGTGAAAACAAGATGTCTAATGTGCCTCATGGAGGAAGAAATGAAAATTAGATTTTTGACAGAGGCAGAAATTAACTCATGTTTGTTGCTGCAAGTTTTTGTAAAAAATGTAAATATTCTATAAATAGTCTTCCCTTTCTGCTCTGTCTTTCCTTTCCCGTTCCTTGCATTTTTTGGGTTCCCTATTTTGGTCCAGTTGGTGGTCTTCTCTCCCAGTGATTCTGAATTCTCGCATGGGCACAAGTTACCCATCGTCCCCAACTAGAGCCACTGTTAGGCCCATTTTCTGTCATTGCAAAATCCTTTGAAAATAGCCTTTTTTCCTTGCAAGTGTTCGTCATTGCCTCCTGCCCTGTGTTCCTTGTGTTGTCACCAAGTTCTAGTCAAATTTACACATGCTGAATCATTAAATCCAAAAAGATATTCAAAGTTTAAGGTCTACGGGAAAATTCTTTAAATTTTACCATAGTGTCGAAAACCCATTGTGTTTTAAAAAATCCACGTTCTTTTCGACCTGTGTGTTATTTTCAACCTTGTGCTTCCTATTTGGTTCTCTTATCTTTCACCATTGGAAACTCTGTGTGTTTTCGGCTTCCTTGCTTGCCTGTTGACGTGTCAAAATTTTTGTGTGTTTTCGATCCTCTGTCATCGAAAGCCCTATGTGTTTTCGACCCCCACTTGTTCCCGGTTCAATGGTGTTTTCTCTAATTGTGCAAGTCTGACCGTGTGGTGGGTCCAGCTTCTTCCCTATTGGCTATCGCATGGCCGCATGTCAGCCTTTTCTGACATGCGATCATGCGACCGCTTGCCACATGGTCGTGTGGGTCCCGGTCCTTTTTAGCTGCCTGGCAGTCTTCTTTGCTAAGTGCACAAGTGCGATGGTGGTGGGACCTATTTTTCTGAAGGCATAGCAGGGTCCTGACGTGTCAGAAGATCAACGGTTTTCGTTAAAGCATGAAGGACGTGTTAGGGCTATGCGCTTTTACGACAACCGTCTGATCCTTCGGATGGGTTTGGCTTCTTTGGTGTGGTCCCAAAGGCAGACATGTGGCAGCCTGTGATACGTTGTCGCATGATCGCACAGCCTATTTCCAGGCTATGCGATCATGCGACAGGGTGCCACGTGTCCCTGGGGCTCGGCAGTAATGTGATTTGGTTGTGGTTCCGTGTCCCGGAGTGCGGTGATGTGGAAGCTTCCTATTGGCTATCGCATG
Organism: Chamaecyparis obtusa; assembly: GCA_027943335.1. Lineage (NCBI taxonomy): Eukaryota > Viridiplantae > Streptophyta > Pinopsida > Cupressales > Cupressaceae > Chamaecyparis > Chamaecyparis obtusa. The sequence goes on from BSBK01003446.1 coordinate 243,265, forward strand.
ATCGCATAGCCTTTCTCTTGGCTATGTGATCATGCGACTAGGTGACACGTGTCCTTGGCAGTGCGGTGGTGGTTGCGGTACCCCTTGCGGTTGCGGTGGCGGTGGTGTTAACCGGTGGCGGTTAATGTTTGCAAGCTGTCGCATGTTCGCATAGCCCATTTCCAGGCTATGCGATCATGCGACAGGGTGCCACGTGTCCCTGGGGCCCGTCTGGCTATTTGGTCAGCTCCTGTTGTGGGTGGACGCGTGGTGATTTCCTATTTGTCCAAGCTGGTAGGGTGGTGGATTTTTAAATGTGGGCCCAGGTGGGGTCTTCGTTTTGGCGGTCCGGACAAAGGGATCTGGCGGTGCTGATAAAGTTTAGGCTTTTTGCTCATTCGTGGAAAGATTTGGTGATGCCCTAGTTCTTTTGGCGATTCAGCGAACAATGGTCGCATGATCGCTAGGTCTTTTGGTGATGGCATAAATTATTGCACAATCTGGCGAGAATTCTTCGATCGCTAGTTCGCCAAATAGGGTCGGGCCGGTGTTCCGGTAGCGGTGGCAGAGGATTTGGCGGTTACAGTTTGCGGGTTGTCGCATGTTCGCATAACCCATTTTCGGGTTATGCGATCATGCGACTAACCGATTATTCGTCACGGTTGCGGGGGTGATATGGCCGGACGCTTTGCAAAGGATTTGGGACTGATTGTTAACTGTAGTTAAAAGACCGCGGTCGCATGATCGCAAGGGCCATTTCCATGGCTTGCGATCATGCGACCAAGCATGTAATGGAGCCTAGATTCCTGTGGCGGTGAGAGATTTGGCAGCGCGGTTGCACGACTGGGGGAAATGGCTAGAGAACATTGATCCCGCCAAGTTCTTGTAGCTGTTGCAGTTTGAATTTGAATTTATGAGAGACAGGGGGTACCATTGTTTGCGGAGCTGAATGCCAAATTTGACCCTGTTTGGTGAGAGGCTGTTTGCAGTGTGGTCCAGGGTGCTTGGCGGTTGTTTGCAGAGGTGATTGTGTACTTGGTGCCATGTGGTTATGAGCTCGAGAAGTGTTTGTAGCTGGTGGATTTGACTTTTTTGAGCTTGCAGGCTGTGGCTTGACCCCTATCATGTCTGGTTTTACTCCTCAGTGGGGTTAGGTGATTTTGAATTTCTAATGATCGCATGCTTGCTTTGTAACCCTGGTATAAATGGTCAAAATTTTGACTTGTAAAGGGTTCCACTCTGTTTGGTTCCTGTGGGAAGTAGTGAATTTTGTCACATTGTAGGAGGCTGAATAGAACTTTCTGATATTTTTTGCAGGTTATTGAAGTGGTTGTCTCATTTCTGGTATAGACATGTACATGATTCATCAAACTTAATACAATTACTCTCATGCTTTCATGTCTCTCCTTGGTGTCAGTCTTGTGAGTTTTGGATTTTCTGATCCATTGCATTGGGTTGCCTCTACATGTGTTCTAGTCTTTAGTTCTTGATCTAGGATCAAGTGAAATATACTTCAGATAGGGCATAGATTCATTTTGGCTGTCTACAGAAGGATCTTATAAGCAGTGGATGGGCTGGGATAGTTGTATTTATGGCTTTGAATCTTTAACAGTAGTTGGTTCATGCTTCTATATTTGCATTTGATGATTTGCCCAATGGATAATGGTATTGATCAAGGATTAATACATACAGTTGAGTCCAATGTTTCATGGGTTTTGGTTATTTCTTGCATCTCTATATATCAATACCATTTCAAGTAATACCCTTCACAAGTCCATTTTACCTTGCATAGTAGAGTTGACTCAATGGATACCTGGTTAGTATTTAGTAGTCCTTTACTATGATCTGCTTTATGAATCTAGAAGTATAGGGTGTGTAGTGAGTTTAAATTCTATCTGGATTAGGTGCACCCGCCTTGGTTTTGCAGAGCCAGAAGCAGAAGAGGGCAGTCTTGTCCCTATAGTTGGTCCAATTACCCTAAGACCTTATAGCAATTTTGGAGCTAACCATTCCTAAAATCCTCTGAGGGTATATTGGCAGCCTGTTAGAGCATAAGAGTTTTCGAACACCAACAAAACCTTTCCTTCAATTTTCATAGATGTCCAAGGAAGCCCTCGTTTATGACGACAAGTGCAGAAAGTGGGGAGGAGCCCAAGATTCAAGTGTTAATAGATTTCAGCGTGGGGAGGAAAAAATTAACCAAAATTGTAACTGGGGTGTTGTGGATCTTAGGCACTAAGATGGAAATCCTATGCTCCAACCTTGAGCTTCTCAAGACTATATTCCCGACACAGGATTTTTGATCAAAGAAATTAGGAGTAAACCCCTTATTCTTATAAAGAGCTTGCAGGAAACCCTAAAACCATAGGTCGTCTTTTGGTTTTTGTGGAATAGAACTTACAAAGTTTTTTGTTTCTTAATCCTTGGGATTTGATACATAACTCTGACACCCAAGGAAGTTGATCTCATTTTCTGGATTGACACTCAGGTGAAGAAAAATGTACAAATGTTTTGTGAGTATAGTGGCGATGAGCCACATCCAAATGTTAGAGCATAAGATAGACAACCTTCAACTTTTGTGAACTCTCGCTTGAAGAAACCTGGGAATTAGTTAGGGTATACTAGATGTGGGAAATATGGTCGTGTGTGTGAAGCCTGAGAGGTATACTGAAGAAGCAGATGAGAAGGTTCACAACACTAAAAATAAAGGAATGGATTAGGAATCAAACCTATCACCTGTCCTCCACGAGGAATGAGCAACATATCCAGATTGAGTAGAGGTGGGAGGTTCGAATCCCCCAAGCCCAAGTTGCCCCAAATTCTCTCATCTCCATCTCCATCATCCAAATCCTATTTATAATCTGACATTTCTGCTAGATTCATTCTATGGAAGCTCTAAGACATTGGTGTAGGAAGCAAAATGGAAGCCTTTGCACGATTTTGTGGAGACCAAAAGGGCGAAATTGTAGTCCAAGCAATGGTCCAGGCGTCCGTCCATGGCCAAGGGTTTTGTATTATCATTTCTGTAGACACTTCCTTTATTTCTCATTGACATCGTTGGTAGCACAATGTGATTTATACAGATTTATGAGGTATGTCGCTTGCCCTGTTTTCACTGAGTTTGTTTTCAACATGAATATATTTTTTTTTTGTTGCATTTTGAGCTGTAGAATACACTCTAGACCTCCATCTATGTGTCGTTGAAAGTATACTTTTATTAGATGTTGTGGTTGGAAGTACCCTATTAGATATGAGGATGTTGCCTAGCAGATACATGACAGAGTTATAGCTGATAAAAAGGTAGTTATCTCCTCTCTTAGAACCTCTTGCAGATTTTTTACTCGAGTAGCAGAGATTGGATTAGGTATTTGTTTTGTTTTTTCGCTCAAATGTTTAGCTATGTTAGTTTACGAGCTTCACTTGACAGGTCCAGATGTGTTGTCCTTCCATAGATCTCATGCAGACTGTCATTGATATAGCTAAACCAGTAACAAGTAAAAGAAAATGAACGAAATAAAGTATTTGATATTTCTTCAATACTTGCTTGCTGGGAAAGCTTTTTCTAGACTATCATTAAATGAGGTAGTCTTTGTCATATAATATCAAAACTTATGATGTAACTTTTAAATTTTGGTTCTGATACCGTTGCTTATTATACTGTTAAATTTATATCTTACAATGAACTTTGTTCGTTCTTTTCCCTTTTCTATATATTTCCTACTGTCATGTCTACACTAGTGGAGGCAAATGAGGAAGAGGAATATTTCGTTGACGAGCCTTCATTTTTTTAAACAACTCTAAAACCTGTACTAAAACGTACATTAATAATTGACAGGATGTTTGATAGAAGAATTAAAAACCATAATAGTGAAACAACATTCTAAGGGAGAAGATTATGAGCAGAACGTCTTCATTAATATCAAGTATCACTTATGTTCTCCTAATGACTAACATTCATACCGATTTTGAAAACTGGGACTTAGAGAAATCAACAGTACTTAATTATGCCTTTCATTACATGTTAGTGATCCCTGATCACTTGCTTCAACTAAAATCCTACCCTCTGTCTTTACCGTTTTGAACAGATTCAAATCAAGAAAGTTATGACTCGATTTTGGCAAATTCAATCTTCTTCCCTTAAAGGTTGCCAGAAAAGAAATTTTGCATATATACTCTGCAAAACAGAATATATATTGTATTGACAGGGTTGCAAGTATATTTCATGCTAGATTTTGGCAAACTCAAGATTGTTCTTCCCATCAAGCTTCTGAGAAAGGACATGCTGTATATAATCTTCACGAATGAATCTTTTGTATTTACAGGGATGCAACTCATCTATGAGTTCAGGAGCAGGACCCACTTTTGTTTCCTTCTCTGGACCATAAAACATGGCAATAGAGATTTGATCTCTGTCTAGGTTTGCAACTACCCTGTTCTCAATGCTTTATATATTCCATTTCTTATCACCTAGTTCAAAATAATAAAACAAAACCTACATTTGTTAACTATCCAGTGGCGTCAAACATTATTGCCAATTATTAAAGCCAGGTAATAATTCATGGAGAATGAAGAGAAGACATTTTTTTGCTTTCATACATGAGATCCTAAATCCAGACAATCATTCAAAACTTGGATTAAAAAAACAAATTATAAGGCCATAAAAAAATTTGTCTTTGGGCAAGGTGGGTAGTAATTCATTCACATTATCTGTCCCATTTTTCCATAGGCATTAATGAAATAGTATGGCTTTAGCCCAATGTTCTCTAATAAGAGGCAAATAATTTTATTGCCAAATTTTTGAGTTTCAAAAGCATATTGATCCACAGTTTCTCTGTAAAAAATGGACAATTGTTCTTAAATCACCGGCTCATTAGGCATTTCTCTGCATCCTGGAGAATTCTTCTTCTTCTTGAGTAACATTGCAGGCTTTTCCCTTTCAAGGGAAGAGGTTGCAGTACCTTCAGTGCTTGACAGTGCTACACATTCTGTGTGAACTTTAAGACTTTAGTCTATAGGTGTTTTGAACATGACAAAGATGATGGCGATGACTGTATAAGTTTTGGTGTATGCTTGGATGGTACCATATTCAATTTACTGAGGTTGTCTTATGCTACTAGAAAAGTTATCTGTTGTGACTAATGTAGATGGCTTGTTGATCTTGCAAATATTATTAGAGTGTGAAGAAGTATGGCGGACCTTGAAATATTTAATTATCTTAACTACAGGACATGAGAAGAAGTTGGGCAAAATGAATCAATAGTACCTTTCTCTGTTGAGAATTCATTTCTGATTTATTCTGACTAAACTATTTTCTTTTCTCTTGTAGGAGGGATGACGGTTCTTTGCAAATACTGAAGGATGTTACTCCAAATGTATGGTCAATTCATTCTATTTCCATATATAGAAAGCTGGTTTAGATTCATATCAAATGCAAGCATGCTGCTTTTGCAACAGTAAGATCTGCATTCTGTATGTTAATAAACTCACTCTTTAACTCTGTTGACAGACAATCAAGTTTGTGATTTGATGCTTATGATAAGATTAATGGTAAAAATATATTATAGATTTCATTTCTTGTGATGGTTATTGTTTGATCTTTGTTGATTAACAAAATCTGACCTGTAAGGATGGCTTTCATTATGTTAATGTTACAAACAAACCAAGAGGATGTTTGTTCAAGCAATACTGCAAAAACACTAGATAAATATGTAGAAATGTAACTTTCCACTGCTTATCTAGGTTACAAGTTGTTTCCTTTGCCTTTAAGATAAAGGATCTACTAAAGTTTCCATTTTGAAGATGCACAATTATTTTAGCTAGTATATAGAGAGAAAAAGTTGAATTTGTCTATGCTGTATATTTCATGTTTAATGTATATTTTTTAGTGTTGTAAAGTGTGTAAGCCCATATTTTAAGGGAAGGGTGTTGATCATACAGCTAACTTTCCAAGACATTTTTTTGATGCTACTATTGGGAAAAGACTATAAATGAGCAAGTGAAATAAATAAAAGATGTCCGTTTTTTTATTACAAGTAATCTAGACTTGCATACATTATAAATACATGAAATTGGTCATGATGAAAAAGTAAAAACCATTTATCTATCTTAATTCTAGACATTTTATATACCAAGCAACAACAAGGAGCTCTCTTTTATTTTACATAATGTTTTTTCATTTTTTTTTCTCGTTGCAGAAACTATAAAGCATACTAAGATAGAGGTGCTTTGCAATGATTCAACCTCAAGTTTTTCAGGACCATGTGCAACTTCTGAAAATTTGGACAACAAGCTTATACTTAATGAAAGTGCAGAAGTGTGTGAAGTGAAAAAAGGGATTGCTCTATAATGTATGAAGTATTGTTGATTTGTTTTTCTTTTCTTGTGTAGTTTATATATTTATTACACCAAATACTCTTGGCTAAACAGAATAAGTGAATGATATGATGTTGGCCAATAAATTAACATATTCAGTTTCTATTTTTCAATACAAGTATTGCATACTCATAATTAGAAGGTTCCTTTAATATGACGAACTACTGTTTTTCTCCATAAATTACCTTGAAAATATTCACCAGCAAATTATCTTTTAAGAAAAATGTCTAGCCATTGCATGACTGTTCCTTTTTCCTATATTGATCAAGAGGCATACATATCAATGCCCCAAAAGGAAATGACATGTTTTAACTGAAACACTTGAAATTAACTGTTCCATTAAAGCTAACTTTGAGGAGTATCAGTTCCTCTTAATCTGTTAACTGTTGGTCAAAAGATCATCACATAAGATTTGTCTTACACTTGAATTTTTATAGGAAACCAATAATAGTGAACCAGATCAAGTGCCACGACAATTTTGATTTTTCTTTTGATCATCCAAATGTTGCAAAGAGAGGTTCTTTCCAAGAACGAGAAGTAGTGCATAAACAATCAAATTCAGCTTGAAACCTTGTGAAAAGTTTCTTGGCAGATTAATAGTTCAAAATCTCATGATCAACCATTTCATTGATAGCTTGTATTTTGCACAAATAATTGATATAGCTAACTTTATGCAGTCATGTATTGATTTTCACTTCTAAGTGGAGCATTACGCACCTGAAAATCCAATGTTTGAAAAAATAATGTGATTTACTAATAGGCTGGTATATTTTTTCCCAATGCACAGCTAGGCACCAATTAGACCTGTGTATTTTACTAGAGAGAATATAAATGAGAAGCATACTGACTGTCCATAGTGCCTATCTTGCAGGTATATAAATATGCTTAATGTTACACAAAAGAGTAAGAAAATATAGTGGCATTTTTAGTTGTGACTGCTGATATATGTGGTGATGATCACGCAGAGATAGATCCAATATGTTGTTGGCCACCATGAAGAAGGGATGCTATGGGCAAAAATTTCATGGAGTAAGTATTTAAGAAAAGAATGAATTTCCTGCAAAATGGATATTCACAAGGTTAATGCTTATATGATTTCTAGTACATATAGAATGTAGAGACATATCATATATTTATACATTTTTATAGAGATAAATTTAATGGCCTATGTCAAGAAATAGTGTGTAGATTAGAGTGTGTATTTATTTTTTAAAGGGTTCTAGCTCAATGGAAGAGCACTTGTTTTACAAACAAGAGTTTGGTGGTTCGATTCCATCGTTCCCTCACATGAATTAGAAAACCATATATTGTAGTTATGTTTAAGAATATTGACACTACTACAAAGAGTGGGGGTTAAAGACAAATTTTGAGACAGTTTTTTAATTAATTATCTTCATTTGAGACAAAAAGAAAGTTGTGTATTGTCTCAAATATGTCTTTAACTCAGCATCTTAATATATTATCTTAAAAAAATGTCTCAATAAGACAATATCAAACAAAAATACTTATGTTTCATATTGTCTTATTGAGACAAATTTTTAAGACAATATATTAAGACACTCGGTTAAAGACATATTTGAAACAATACACAAATTTCTTTTTGTCTCAGATAAAGACAATTTATTAAAAATATGTTTCAAAATTTGTCTTTAACCCCACTCTTTCTAGTAGTGTAAATACTTTGAAAGCCTTTAAAGAAATTCAAAAAAAAATTTAAAAAAATAGAATCTCAGATGGCAGAAATTACTTACACCTACAGATAAATGGTTTCATCTGAAATCAATCCATACTTTCTAGATTATTTAAAATGCTTGGAAAATCTAACTAAGCATTCAAATGCTTAATTGAGCTTCAAAATGCATGCATTCGTACCAGAGCGAAGAGATTTGTCTCTTTATACCATTTTCGTTGAGCTTCTTTCACAGGCTACAATGTCTATATTTGAGTGAGATAGATTCGAACACCACACGCTGCAAATCTAATTTGATTAGCGCTCTTTTCTATTACGTTAAAGGACCTAAATACAATTACTTTTATTTTATGGTGATTTTTTAATAGTAGGTGGTTATACAATTTGAGTTTTAGATTATTTTATTTTCAATGTTATGGTATCAATTTTAACTCTATTTTTTTTGTTTTTTTAAAGTAAATATGTAGAACTTGGAGTGATCTCAATCACTTCATTTCCATTCTTGTAAAAATGACTTATTAACTTTAAAATTAATATCTTCATTTCAGACTAATTTTACCTTTTCTTATGATCATTATCTATCAACTTAAAGTGTGAGAGTATATTAGTTGATTCAAATCTTGTATTTGAAAGAGTGCCCTTAATTCATTTTGATTAGAAGATATCTAGATCTCTTGCATCCTAGACCTATCAATTACTACTTACATCCATTATCAGTGAATCTACATTGCACGAGCATCTAGGATATATTAACTATTTGAGAGGGTTATCTTCCTTCATTTGTCTACTGATTAAATCAATATCCTTACATGATTTGACACGGGGAAGCAATTATTTCTACCACATGCAAAATATGAAATACCCAAAATAGTTTTTGTGTAAGAACAAATTGAGAACATCTTGACAAAAGCTTGAAGTAATATTCTGAAAGCTTGTAAATATGATTTGCAAACAAGATCAATTGCACATTTGTAAAATCGAATATCTAGATCAAGATCACCCTTGAAATTACTTGATTCTCTACATTCTAGTTAGGGATAGTTAATAAAAGTGTGATTCATCCCTAGTTTGAAGGTTTTTACTATTTTTCCAACTCACTACTATTCTCACTTTATATGAAGATAAATTCATTTTTTCTTTGGACTCCATCTTTATAAAGTAAGACTTGTCTTATTAGTTGATTTATCTATAGATATCCTACAACTTAACATTTTATAATTTCCTCTTTATAGTCTTCTTTTTACCCTCATTCCAAAGAAAAAGCTAAATGGTGCAGACCTCCAAATTATACAAGGACATTAAGGTAGCTTCGGAGGGAAGGATTTTAGAAACACACTCACAAATCAACCTTGGCCTAGTAAATAGAAACCCAACCTTAGAAAAGAGTAGATAAGGGCAAAAAAAAATTATGAACTTCAAAAGACGATATTTGTGATAGAGAATTTAACACTATGGAAAGAAATAATGTCCAAGGAAGATAATAGTAAAAATGAATAGAATATTTGATGTTTGAAAATGTTCAAGTGGTCACATTAGAAATTATTTCCCTAAGGCACAAGGAGAGAAAAGGATTGTTGTACTAAGATTAAGCTTTCAATTATGTCACAAAATATCGAATCTATAAATTTGTGGAGAATGGGATGACCACCAAATAGGTTATTGTCCCTCAAGGAGGTTCTATATTAGAAATGAAGAAGAGGATCATGGACCTTAACGACCTAAGAACTATAATTATGATAAATAAATACATAAGACTATAGCAGGTGTATCAAAGAACTAGTGAAACATCCCCGCCTACACCCAATATTATAGATATAGAGCACCTAGATAATCATCGTAAGGCCCATTTGGTGCTAACAGTTCCGCTTCAAAAATTTTGTGTGGAACTTTTTGCTACTTTGACATAATATGAAACAATTGCCATCCTTAAAGATTTTAGAAAGAGTTCCCAAGTCGGCCCTAAACAATGTCCATTGGCATCTTCAGGAATTCCCCTGACGAGTAGAAAATTGTTGTTGACATACTTTGTCATTTTATTCTCCATGCTTTAAGAATCTCTCTTAAGCCTTTGTTTTCTGCAATCATTTGCTTGATCAATAATCTTTTGTGGCTTCTTAACATCTCCAAGAATATGAAAAGGCTCCAAAAGGAAAGCAAAAGTCAGTTTGGTTGCCTCAACCTCTTTTGCATCCAAACCCGTTTCTTGTCAATTTCCATAGATGCTCTAACCTTTTGTCCATTACGTACAAAACATAGCTCCATATCTCTGCCTTGATCCAAACCATCTTTTTCCATTTCATCAATTTTGATGGTGAAGTAATCATCAAGAACTTCATCTATTTCCATTGGTGAAACTTCACATTTAACAGCGGCAGACACTACTCCTTTTAATTTTTTATGGTAGAATTGCAATTTTGATCCTCAAAATCATAATTTTTAACGTCTATCTCCCAATTTCTCGCCATTCGTTTCAGCTGCTGCTCTTTCACTTCTTGGTGAGGTGAATTGTTAGAAATCTTATGCTAAAGTTTTGTGCCATTGTTAGGAATTGCTATTGTAGCTCCCACTTCATTTCGACTTTCTAACAGATATAGACCATCCAATTTATTTCCTTTTGCAATCATTAAAGACCCTTTTATCACCTTCCATTTACTAGATTCAAACCTAACATTACATCCTTGAGAGAGCAATTGCCCAACTGAAATCGAATTATTTTTAAGCTAAAGGACATAGCTAACATCTCGTAGCAAACAACTACTTCCATTCGCTAGTTTCAACAAAGCATCTCCTTTTGCAATAATATTAAGAGATCCATCTGTGAGAAATAACTTACCAAAATTACCACTTTGAAAGGTTTTGAAAAATTTCCTACACAAAGTAGTATGAAATGATGCTCCTGTATCAAGCACCCAAACATTTTTTGCAATTTCTTTTGTAGTTAATATAAGCGATTCGCCATTTTCCATATTTGTTCAATTGCTGCACAACATCTCCTTGGCTTTAACCAAGCTCTTATACCAATTGTAAGTTATAAATGAGCAAATAAAACAAATAAACATATCTAAGACAATAATAGAAAAATCAACTAAACAAACAACATGGAAAAGTATAGTGGTTCACCAAATCTGCTTACATCCACTCTCAAAGAAGGAAAAAGTATTTATTAATATTTTACCAATACTACATCCATGGCATGTACACGGCCATTTATAGAAACATATGCAACTAATAAATGAGGAGAAGGGCAAAGACGAAAGGTCACGTGACCATTGGACTTCATATTCCCAACAATTCTATAGACAACTACACAAGACAAATGATGATCCATGTGTACATCTTTTTCCATGGATCATTATATCACAACAAATTGAATACTTTGTGTGCACAATATCCAAAACATTTTCAGCGGAAAAGGATTTAATATTGAAGCTTATTCCTGTCATCTTTCCCAACTGACAATCCTTACAAATACCTTTGTCAGGTTTTGTAATCTAAGGAAGTCCTCTTACTGATTTCTTCTTGCTCACCTTGACAATGTTGTCAAAGTTTATGTGACAGAGCCTCTTATGCCACAACCAACTATTTTCCTCTTTGGTTACAAGACAAATCTTGTTTGTTTCTCCATTGATTGATGCTATGAGGCAGGCTCCTTCCATTGAGTCCAGATAGAATAGGTTACCTTTACTATGTCTATCGGTAGCAACATGGGCTCTTGATTGGTTCTTGACAACACAACAACCTTGCCCGAATTCCAATAGGAATCCCTTGTTGTTTAGTTGAGCCACGCTCATTAATTTGTACTTAGTCCTTCTACCCAATATGTGTCGATGGGAATTCTGAACTTTTCATACAATCCGAAAAATAAAATAACTTACCTCTGTTTATGTAGAGCATACATAAAACACTGAAAACAGTGGTGAGTATTGCAGTCCCCATGGCTACATGTTTGCTTTCAAATCTTCTGCTGCTCCATTTTTAGAACCTTCACTTGGTGTATTAAAAATATTAGTGTTGTAGGTGTTTATTTTTACTTGGTTTTAGGACCTTTACTTGTTTTAAGATAAATGGTATTTTTATGTTTAAAATGAAATAAGCAATGCATTTGAGATGGATCATTATTTTTATTATTAATAAAAAAGAAATGTATCTGCATGGTAATAATGAGCTCTTGATATTAGGTACAACTGTGGTGAATTTTAGGAAGTGATGCTCTTGATCTAATATTATTATTAAGATAGCACAAATGATATTATGCGATGTGATTTAAATTAACAGACACATCCCCGTGATTAGGAGTAATTTGATGCTTTTATTTTTTCTATAGAGTTATGGGAATGTGAGTTATTTATTTATTTGGTTAATCACATAAACATGTTTCAAATCTGCATATCTTTCATGCTATAAATATGATTTTATGTAATTTTGAGGAGAGGAAATGTGTTTTGAGATTCTGAAAAGACTTAAATTGAAAGATGTTGTTCATTCTTATATGGTTTCTAAAGAATGGTTTCTAAATCATTAAGAACAATCAGTTGTTCTAGTTTTGATTTTGTTTATGTCAATGACCTTAAGCGTTTACAAAGTTTTCCTAAAATGGAACATTTGTGCATCAACAATCTGCGAGGAGTTAGACTTGTAGCGGTTAGTCTTTTCTTTTTATTTACTTTGTTTTGTAGTCTTTTCTTTAATTTAAGAGTAGAAAAGAAAATAAAAAGAAAAGACTAACCACTACAAGTCCGAATCCTCGTAGATTGTTGATGAACATATGTTCCATTTTAGGGAAAATTTGTAAACGCTTAAGGTCGTTGACATAAACAAAATTAGAACCAAAACAACTAATTGTTCTTAATGATTTACAAACCATTCTTTAGAAACCATAGAAAAATGAACATCTTTCAATTTAAGTGTTTTCAAAATCTCAGAACACATTTCCTCCCCTGAATATTACATAAAATCATATTTATAGCCTGAAAGATATGCAGATTTGAAACATGTTTATGTGATTAACCAAACAAATAAATAACTCACATTCCCATAACTCTATCAAAAAAATAAAAGCATCAAATTAATCCTAATCATTGGGATCTATCTCTTAACTTAAATCACATCGCATAATATCATTTATGCTATATTAATAATAATATTAGATCAAGAGCATCACTTCCTAAAATTTGCCACAGCTACCTAATATCAAGAGCTCATTATTACCATGTAGATACATTTCTTATTTATTAATAATAAAAATAATGATCCATGTGAAATGCATTGTTTATTTCATTTTAAACATAAAAATATCGTTTATCTCAAAACAAGTGAAGGTCCTAAAACCAAGTAAAAATAAACACGTACAACACTATTTTTAATACACCAAGTGAAGGTTGTTAAAATGGAGTAGAAAGGAAACATGTAGCCGTGGGGACTGCAATACTCGCTCATTTTTACTTGGTTTTAGGACCTTCACTTGTTTTGAGATAAATGGTATTTTTATGTTTAAAATGAAATAAGCAATGCATTTGAGATGGATCATTATATTTTTATTAATAAAGAAGCAATGTATCAGCATGGTAATAATGAGCTCTTGATATTAGGTACAGCTGTGGCGAATTTTAGGAAGTGATGCTTTTGATCTAATATTATTATTAAGATAGCGTAAATGATATTATGTGGTGTGATTTAAATTAATAGATAGATCCCAGCAATTAGGAGTAATTTGATGCTTTTATTTTATCGATAGAGTTATGGGAATGTGACTTATTTATTTGTTTGGTTAATCACATAAACATGTTTTGAATCTATGTATATTTATTCAAGGGAGGAAATGTGTTATGAGATTCTGAAAACACTTAAATTGAAAGATGTTGTTCGTTCTTCTATGGTTTCTAAATCATTAAGGACAATCAATTGTTCTAGTTGTGATTTTGTTTATGTCAATGACCTTAAGCGTTTACAAATTTTTCCTAAAATGGAACATTTGTGCATCAACAATCTGCGAGGAGTCAGACTTGTAGCGGTTAGTCTTTTCTTTTTATTTACTTTGTTTTGTAGTCTTTTTCTTTAATTAAACTGCAGAAAAGCAAATAAAAAGAAAAAACTAACCACTACAAGTCTGACTCCTCATAGATTGTTGATGCACAAATGTTCCATTTTAGGAAAAAATTTTATACGCTTAAGGCCATTGACATAAACAAAATCAGAACCAGAACAACTGCTTGTTCTTAATGATTTAGAAACCATAGAAGAACGAACAACATCTTTCAATTTAAGTGTTTTCAGAATCTCAGAACACATTTCCTCCCCTGAAAATGACATAAAATCATATTTATAGCCTGAAAGATATGCAGATTCAAAACATGTTTATGTGATTAACGAAACAAATAAATAACTCACATTCCCATAACTCTATTGAAAAAATAAAAGCATGAAATTAGTCCTAATCTCTGGGATCTGTCTATTACTTTAAATCACATCGCATAATATCATTTATGCTATCTTGATAATAATATTAGATAAATGATATTATGTCATGTGATTTAAATTAACAGACAAATCCCAGTGATTAGGAGTAATTTGATGCTTTTATTTTTTCGGTAGAGTTATGGGAATGTGAGTTATTTATTTATTTGGTTAATCACATAAACATGTTTCAAATCTGCATATCTTTCAGGCTATAAAAATGATTTTATGTAATTTTCAGGGGAGGAAATGTGTTCTGAGATTCTGAAAACACTTAAATTGAAAGATGTTGTTTGTTCTTCTTTGGTCTCTAAAGAATGGTTTCTAAATCATTAACAACAATCAGTTGTTTTGGTTCTGATTTTGTAAAAGAAAATAAAAAGAAAAGACTAACCACTACAAGTCCGACTCCTCACAAATTGTTGATGCACAAATGTTCCATTTTAGGAAGAATTTTTAAACGCTTAAGGTCATTGACATAAACAAAATCAGAACCAAAACAACTGATCTTTCTTAATGATTTAGAAACCATAGAAGAACGTACAACATCTTTCAATTTAAGTGTTTTCAGAATCTCAGAACACATTTCCTCCCTTGAATATTACATAAAATCATATTTATAACCTGAAAGATATGCAGATTCGAAAAATGTTTGTGTGATTAACCAAACAAATAAATAACTCACATTCCCATAATTCTATCGAAAAAATAAAACCATCAAATTACTCCTAATCACTGGGATCTGTCTGTTAATTTAAATCACATCGCATAATATCATTTATGCTATCTTAATAATAATATTAGATCAAGAGAATCACTTCCTAAAATTTGCCACAGCTACCTAATATCAAGAGCTCATTATTACCATGCAGATACATTTCTTCTTTATTAATAATAAAAATAATGAGTCATCTCAAATGCATTGTTTATTTCATTTTAAACATAAAAATACCATTTATCTCAAAACGAGTGAAGGTCCTAAAACCAAGTAAAAATTAACACCTACAACACTATTTTTAATACACCAAGTGAAGGTTGTAAAAATGGAGCAGAAAGGAAACATGTAGCCGTGGGGACTGCAATACTCGCCACTGTTTTTGGCATTTCTAGTTCTACATAAACAGAGGTAAGTTGTTTTATTTTTGGGATTGTATGAAAAGTCCAGAATTCCCATCGACACATTTTATCACTCATTTTTTATGCATCCTCAAACTCTTGTTTACTAATTTTTACTGCTTCAATTAGAAACAAACAATACATCCTCGCACACACATGGGTAATCAAGGATGAAGGCTCTTGGCTCACCTTGAGCGGAGAATCTGCTTCTCTTTGAGGCTATAAAGTTGAGCGGGGAATGAATACACTCGCACACATGACATTGGTAATCAAGGATGAAGGCTCGTGGTTCACCTTGTGTTTTCTTCCATTTTGAGTGCACTTCCTAGTTGTTTAATAGGTGAAAATGAGATTGATCAAAGGTTCTTAGGTTCCAAGCAAGTTTTATCTTTAAAATCTTTAGGAACATTTCTTTTGGTGGGTGCTAGATGTTGTGAGATTTTCACATCATTGTTCCATTGCAAATGGGGACCCTCTTATTTCGCTCATAGTTGTTAGGTTTCGGCAATTGAGTTGACAATTCAGAGCTCCGAAGTTAAGATGTAGTTAAGTGGCCAAGTTGTTAAAATTGCAAGTGCAGACAGGGGTGTCTAGGTTAAGGGTTCACTAGGTCAAGTTGTAATGGTTTGAGATAAAATTCCCAAGTGCATTAACATTTTGGCTAGTCAAATAGTCCAAAATACACTATAATGATATATTTTACACATCGGGGCAGCAAAAAGATAAGCACGAGTAAAGCCAATATTGTCATTTGAATTCAGATTTCATGGTCTGAGACACCAATTTAGAGGGCTGTAATCAGCATTTGAGGGCTGTGAAATCATTAGAAGGGTACATTTTCAGAAGGGTAAGGCAGAAAATACCATGGGGGACTGTCATTGCCATAGTGGGAAAGGTTTGTAATCATCATTGGAGGGCTGCGGCCTCAGATTTGTCACAGCGATTTGCATGTTTGAAGGAGGGTATTTCAGACTTACAGGACTTCGATTTGTCTCATAGTGGAGACAATTTATAGGCATGATCAGACCAGAATGATTTGAGGAAAGAAGACGGCCAGGTCTGAAGAAAACAACAGCTGATACATGGTTCAGAAGCCCAATTCGGAAGGTGATTGACATCTTGAAGAGGAGAATACCATTCGATTTACATCAAAGCATATTGAGGACAAAAGGAACGCTCAGCATGAAGACAAGATACATGGTCTGAAGTTGTTGATTGGCAGCGAACAACATTATTTCTGGAACTTGTCTTCAGACTTTCCCAAGAGAACTGATCAGATTTTAAATGCTATTTCATTTTCAGATTTTGAAATCTATTCCTAAGTCATGTCTTTGCAAGGTATTTGGGCCTGATTTCCTGAGTTTCTGGGACTTGCTTTCAGTCTTGTCTTCAGACATGTTTTCAGACTTAATTTTCGGACCTCTCCTCATATTTTCAGACTTGAGTCTTCATTTTAAAACTTCATTTGCAACCTTCAGGCCTTGATTCTCTAAGTCATAAAGCCTTAAATCATTAACAAAATTAAGGACAAGGTAAGGGTATTTTATATGGGGACTTCAGGTTGTCACTATCCAAATTGATTTTCCACTAGCTGGGAAAGGTATGCGAAAAAGGACATTTTATAGGGACTTCATTTTATCCATGTCCCTATCAGTAACTTTTGATATAAGGTGTTCTTTCTTTTTTGCAGAGGTGGCCACATGGAGGATGGCAGAGTGATCGTGAAAGAGAAAAGGGAGATTGCCTAATAGGGTGAAGGAAGGCTTTGAGAGATCAAGAAGGCTACCTAGAAGATTGAAAAAGAGGGACAAAAGAGCAAGTTAAAAGTCATGCAAGCAAGTTATACTGACTGGAAGTATAAAGGTTACAAGCTGTTATTGCCGAACTAATAGATTTAATTCATGCAAGCCTTCTTTGTTCTCCTTACCCAAAACGTTGGGTTACGGTGATTTAAATAAAGATTGTTACAAGCAGAGAAAGCAGCAACAACTGCAGAAAATAGAAACAGCTAAAACAGAGTTTCTAAAGAAGAAGACTCTTTCTATCTGCAACGAGATCATCCGGATAATCTGCGATTTCCGTGATCAGTGTTGTTTGTTTCCATATTCCCCTGCAAGTTGAGCATGGGTGCTTGTACGGTCAACTTGTCCCGAAGTAATGCAAACCGAGCAGAGCTCAACCCCTTAGTGAAGACATCTGCAACCTGATCTTTGGTAGAGATGAATCGAACATCAAGACCTTTGTTAGCAACTTTCTCACGAACGAAATGATAATCAATCTCAATATGTTTAGTCCGTGCATGAAAGACTGGATTAGCCGTGAGATACGTAGCACCAAGATTGTCACACCATAGAACAGGGGGAGCAGTAGGAGAATATCCAAGTTCAGAGAGGAGGGATTGAATCCAAATTAGTTCAGCAGTGGCTATGGCAACTCCTCTATATTCAGCTTCAGTACTAGACCTTGAGACGGTCTTTTGTTTTCGAGCACTCCATGAAATCAGGTTTGGGCCAAGGAAGATGCAGTAACCGCTAGTAGAACAGCGGTCATCAGGGCAGCCAGCCCAATCTGAGTCAAAAAAGGCATGAAGAGTGAGAGGGCTAGACTTGCTGAATTGCAATCCATAAGAGAGAGTCCCCTTCAAGTACCGTAGGATACACTTGACAGCATTCCAATGATCATTAGTGGGCTGCTGCATAAACTGACAAACCTTATTAACAGCAAAAGCAATATCCGGTCTCGTAAGGGTGAGATACTGAAGAGCACCAACAACACTCCTATAGAGAGTGGGATCGCTGAAGGCAGAGCCAGTGAATTTAGACAACTTTTCTTGGCTGCAAATAAGAGTGTGAACTGGTTTTACACCGTCCATCTTTGTCTTCTTGAGAAGATCAAGTGTATACTTCCTTTGAGATAGGAGAAGCCCTGTAGGAGTTGAAAGTGCTTCAATACCCAAAACATAATTAAGAGTGCCCAAGTCCTTTATGGCAAAAGCTGACTGAAGTTGAGATATCAAATCCTGAACACAGTCCACAATAGACCCAGTGATAATAATATCATCAACATAAACAAGTATAAAAACAGTGGAGTGGGCGTTTCGCTTAATGAATAGCGAAGTGTTAGCTTTGGAACCCACAAACCCAACCTGTTGGAGAAAGGTGCTCAGTCGGTGGTACCAGGCCCGTGGAGCTTGTTTGAGACCGTAGAGAGACTTGTGGAGTCTACACACATGATTAGGAAACTGGGGATCAATATAGCCAGGTGGTTGTTTCATGTAAACCTCTTCCTCAAGAACACCATGGAGGAAGGCATTTTGTACATCGAGATGGTGAAGTGGCCAGCCCATAGAGAGTGCAATAGTGAGAATTGTACGAATGGTGCAGGGTTTGACCACAAGACTGAAAGTCTCCCCATAGTCAATGCCTTCCTGCTGATTGTACCCCTTGGCAACTAGTCGTGCTTTGTAGCGATCAATGGAGCCGTCTGCTTTCTTTTTCAATTTAAAACCCCATTTGCACTCAACAACATTTAATTGGGACTTGGGTGGGACTAGGCTCCATGTCCCATTGTGGAGAAGTGCATTAATTTCATTATCCATAGCCAAGGGCCATTGTGGGTCCACTTTGGCTTGGGAAAAACATGTGGGCTCATCAATGTCATCAGGAGATAAGGGGTGCTTAGTAGCACTGTATGCCTTGGGCCGAAAAATGCCATGTTTGGACCTTGTAACCATGGGATGCACATTCGTAGGAGGGACCATCGAGCGAGGCGAAGGTAAAGCAGATGAAGGGGGGTCATGGCTAGGAGAAGATGGGGCCGAAATTACTGGGGTGGGGGGAGGAGACTCAACTTGAGTAGGGGGGTCATGGTGAGGTCCTTGCAAGGGAGGTGAAGGCACACAAGATGCAGGTGAGTGATAAAGTGGGAGAGTGGATACCCGAGATAGTGGAGAGACCGAGCCTGATGATGGTGCGTTCCGGCAAGCAGCAAATGGATAGGTCCCTTCATCAAACACAACATGCCGAGAGATATACATCCTGTTGGTGGGAAGATGGAGGCATTTATAGCTTTTGTGAACCAAGCTGTAACCCAAGAAGACACAAGGGAGAGAACGGGACTCCATCTTATTAGAGCTGTAGGGTCGAAGGTAGGGAAAACAGAGGCACCCAAAGACACGCATTGCTAGATAGTCAGGACTTGCGCTAAACAGACACTGAAGGGGGGACCGATTGTTGAGGATGGGGGTGGGTAACCGGTTGACCAAGTAACAGGCCGTGAGGAATGCATCGGTCCAAAAGGTGAAGGGAACGGAAGCCGTGTGAAGAAGGGTAAGACCAGTGTCCACAATGTGCTTGTGTCGGCGCTCAGCTAAACCATTTTGTTGTGCAGTGTAGGGACATGAAAAACGTTGGGTGATTCCGTGGGGGGCCAGAAAGGGTGGAGTTGGTGGCCATGACGGTGGATAAGAGAGTGGGCAGGCTGCAACGCAGAGGGGAGGAGAGTGTGTGCAAGCAGCAACACAGAGGATCGCCGCTCTGATACCATGAGAAAACTTGATAATTTGTATATTCTCCCTTACCCAAAACATTGGGTTCCGGTGATTTAAATAAAGATTGTTACAAGCAGAGAAAGCTGCAACAACTGCAGAAAATAGAAACAGCTAAAACAGAGTTTCTAAAGAAGAAGACTCTTTCTAAAGAAGAAGACTCTTTCTATCTGCGAGGAGATCATCCGGATAATCTGCGATTTCCGTGATCAGTGTTGTTTGTTTCCATACTACCAAGCGAAGGAGTTCAATTTGAACAGATATCTCCTGGCATGGGATTCTTCGTATGGTATGATATGAAGCCTTGACAACGGTGGGAATCCTGAGATTGAATGTTTCGGGTCAGCCGCATCAAAGAGTGAGTCACTTCCTCTATCGGGGTTGGTTGAAGAGACCTTGACTCTCTGGAACTTCATAGCAGATTGCTTATCACTCCTATTGATGCTTAAGTAGGAAGGTGGTAATTTTGGAGCGGTGGTTCTGAATAGTATGGCAATAAATGCCTTGCGGCTTCCAACGCAGGCATTTCTTCTTATATCGTTTCCCCTTTTGCCAGTGATTATTAGGAAATATCAAGGTGCACATTGATCCTTTGTTCTTAGTTGGTCTTTTTGATCTGTGAAAGCAGACTACCGGCTGTATTCAAGGCAACATTTGCTGCTCAGAATTTTACATAAATAAAGTTATTTACCTTGAATTTACTATATCTGGTGTTATAAGTTTGTTCTAAGTTGCTGAATCGTGGGGTTTTTTTTAGGGATTTCGGGTATGAAACATACCGGAATCGGATTCTGAAACGAATCTCCTGTGGATGCATCCAGAGTTCATGTTTTCAGATGCTGGAATGTTTAGTAATTTTAGTTTGATCTTTTTGATACTGCTGATTAGCAAACTATGAACTTATCTATCATGAGATTCTAGTTTGATCTTTTGGATATTGAAACCTGAATTTAAGTTAGAGTATAATGTTTCAAAATTTAATTCTAAACTTAATTCTATTTTTTTGGCTGCATATATATGTATTTTATTTTATCTTTGTATGAACGTACCAAAAACGTAACCACCCCCCGCCCCCAAAAAATCTGTCGTACCTGCATTTCGTACCCACGTGCCTCTTTCTGTTCCCATACCCGATTCGGCAACATAGAGTTCGTGTTCTTTCATACCTGTCTGCGAGAAATGGTAGGAATTTGTTACTGCTGGACTAATTGTCAAAATTACTGTATTGTGAAGTTCAAGAGAATGGGAAGAATTATTAATGTTCATTTCAGCATTCTGCAATGGTTGTCTTCGTTCTAAAATTTTTTATAGTTTGTTATCATTCTTTGAACGCAAATCTACAGTTTCAAACTATGATGGCTTGAATGGTTCTACAGTCCTACTTGACCTCAAAATTTTGTCATAGTTCAAGAATATGATTCTGGTTTTTTTGAATCATATTCAGGTTTAATGCATCTCTCCCATTTTTTTTCTGGTTCACTTAGGTCTACATCTCTGGATCAAAACAGTTCACAAATAATAATTTTTATGGCGATTTTTCAGGACTCAACTATATATTTTTAAATCAATTGATGCATATTTTATGAATATTGTTTCAGAAAAATTCACTTATTGTGAGTATGAATGGTCCATCTAGTTAATGATCACAAGGGTGAAACTTTGGAAATTCTCAATAGATCACGCTCCCTAATACTGCAGCAATTCAAATAAACTTAACCATGAAGTTTCGCCAGGATCAAGCCACTTAGCCTGCTACCCCATTTGCTCAATATACTATGCAGTTGAATATCCAAAGAACTTCATATAATTCGATACATGGGAAAAACTCACCGAGACTACAAAGAATATCTCCTATATTTTGGAATTTTTATATGCTGATAACATGTACATGAAATCAAGATCTACTTTGAAATGAGTTCTCCAATTTTTCTTGGTACTTCATTAATTAGATCTGGAAATATTCTTCTTGTTTTCTCTCAACATTTTGACAGCATCTCTGCGGCTGTAAGGTTGCATTCCTGCTTTCCTTTCTATGTGACAGAGACTAAACGACGAAAGAACCGTTCTAGTATATCGAAGAAATCAAGAAATATTCCTACCCAGTCGAATTTTTTCATCAAAATTTATTAAATCAATCCCTAATAGTCTCCTTATCATTCAAGAGAAATGCGGTGTATAAATTCTTAGTTAGATAGCGAGGTCCATATTGTTTCTCCGCTACTCAAATATATCAAAATAACCCATATAATTAATTGTAGATTAACAAAATGGAATCGCAAGGTTAAATCCAGATAGATAATAATTGATTCTTCTTACATTTACAAAGATCTTCAACTATGCATAAAAAATTTAGGAGGCAGATAACAAAATTTACATATCGCTCGTCTAAATTTTCCCCTGGTTATATTGTTCTTACTAGATCTGCACAATTTGGAAAAACATAAGAAAGTACTTGATAAAACTCCATCGCTAACTTGTCTAAAAATCTAGGAATCTTCTTCACTCATTTAAAACATTTACAGAAAAATGTGGAAGCATTTTAGCAAATTTGTATCTCCCTCACAATTTTAGCAAAAAAAGTCCCTGAAAAATTTTAGCCATTATTATTACCTTCATAGGCGCATCAGCAGCAAAAATCGACCTGTTGATCTCTGCGTCATTAACAACAGCAACACCAAGTATTCAATGTCAGCTACAAAAGAGCCTCTCACTTAAACAGTTTTCCTTTACAGCAATCGATTTCTTCTTGGGAGCAGCTGTGAGGACTTATCTTCCTCATTCGGAGGAGATGAAGCAGCAAGCGTCTTCACCAACCTTGGTCATTGCAGCGGGTGCTCTGTGTTAAGTTTACAACAAGACAGAATTAAAGGAAAATAATTCATGATATGAGCATTGTAACAAGCCCAAAATAATACAAACAAAAAGCAAACATCGTTGCAATAGTATTGTAAAAGGGAAAATATATTACAATTCAAATTGTTCAGACAGTTGGAAGAAAACTACTAAAACGTTATAAAAATAAATCACTAAAAAACTACTAAAGATAATTAATAAATAAAATATCTTGTAGGATTAGTTATCATTCCCCCTTAATCTGAAGGGATTTAAGGATATCTGTCATGCCAAATAGCATTCTGAATTGCTCAAATTTGACACGACCAAGTTCTTTGGTGAAGATGTCAGCAATTTGCGCTTCCAAAGAACTATGTTGCAACTGTATAGTTTTGGCTTCAACATGATGTTGAATCTAAGTGATATTTAGTGTTGATGCAGCACCACCACGAGTAGAGCTTACTTATTCGGCCACCGCCACCTTGTGATTCCAAGTCGTTCTTCTTCTCACGGGAAAGACCCAACACTTAAAAATATATATATACGAACTTAATAATTTTAAAATAACAAAAAAAAATCAAATGAAATTTGTATTATATACCTACAGATCTATAAACAGATCCTTCATACCATTCTAGATCAGAAATTGAAAGATTAATAAAACCCTAAGCTGTAAAAAAAAAGAAATGAAAAGCATAAGAAGACATGGGTATATGGTATAAATAAACTCAATTTGTGGTATGAATATACCCAAATCAGCAAAAAAAAACTTAGATGATGGTTGTTACTCTGTTGAGGACACTCAAACAGAGAAATTTAACTCCATCTCTTTTACTCCTTCTGAAAAGATTACCTGCACACACACAAAGAAAACAAAGAATGAAGTTAGGGTTTAGTTATCATGTTTTAAAGGGCCCAACCCTAATTTCAAATTAGGATTTGGGTGCCAATAAATGTATTCTTAAATAAAACATGCTGTTATTTTATAAACAATGATTCCAATAATTAATTTGAATTTTGAAATTAATGATGCATTGGATTTTCGGTAAATCCTTATTTTAGTTAATAATAATGACTCGGGAAATTTTTAATTTACTCTTTTATTGTTATGAACAAGAGGATGTTTTATCATACTCATTATAGTAGAGGAGATATTTGTTAAATTTATGTTTATTTAATATCGTCATTATCTTAGTTTATAAAATGGCTTAAGGAAATTTTTAATTTATTTACCTTTCTTATTTTCAAATTTAGTTGTTAACTTACGTTAGTAAATTGTTCAAAATATTATAACATTGTTGTAACATTTCCATTCAACCTAGTATGATAAAAAAATTAATTGTGTAGCTAGACTTTTAATTATAATATTTAGGATAAAATTTGAAAGATTTATTGAAATCATTTATTTTATTAATATTTATTTTAAGTGAAAAGATATAGTTACAAATGTATTAGTTAGAATTTTAATTTAAATGGTAATATCTCAAACTTATCTTTTAATGATTAATTGTTAATCTTTTAAGAAACTTAGGGTTAAGCCTTTTTAGCCTAGTAACTCAGCTCGAGGTATTAGGGAGATGCAATCCCTATAGTAAATTCTTTCCCATGTGGCCTAATGTCTTCCACCGTGTAGGGGATGAAGGCATGCTAGTGCATGCCTCGTGTTCTCTTATATGACATTGGGTGACTAGCTCATGCGAGCATTCATTCTCGTTCCCTAAGCTTCGCATCGATGGGTTATTGTGTAACCTAGTTTCTTTCTTTTTGTATTCATTTAGTGATTATGTAAAAAATTGTGTTGTGTTTTTGTCAGATAATTTTGGGCATTACATTGATATGCTTGGTTCTATCATGAAATCTACGATTCAAGGCCAATTGTATTGCATAATTGTTATCAACAAATAAAGGTGTTGAAGTCATTTGTTTCTCCCCCAAATCATCAAGGATTTTCCTAAGCCATACAACTTCTTTTATGGTTTGAGCAGCTGCTACATATTTTGCTTTGGTTGTAGAGTTAGCACGAACTAGAAGTGTTCCAACTTCTACCCCCGTCATAACAATCACAAAATCAACAGATTGTCTAATCTCAATGATGCCATCAAACATATGCGAAGATAAAGAACATTATAAAGAATGTAATCAACAAGACCTAGTAATTTATGTCTAATAGAAAATATACTACTCCATCCACATGATCATTGAATGTCTCAAAAAAATCTCTTCTAAACTCATATGGCATGTGGCTCCAGTATCTAACAACCAAGTATCATTCACAGAAAAATATGTACTAAAAACTTCTTCAATCCCAACATTACAATGTGCTACAACATAGTGTGTAGTTATTATCACAAATCTTCTCCCAAGGAGTTCGAAAAAGGTTGGAACTATAACCCATTTTTCTAGATCTATGGCATTGCATAGATTGCTTGTCTCTTGATTGGATGTTGTTTTGGTGTTGATAATCTATGTGCTAGAGTTGTGACTGAGAATGTTGGCTGCCACCTCTGCCTCTAGATTGTCTTCTCCCACGATCTCTATTGCTAGTGTCTTGTTTAGAAAACTTATCTTTAGATGTATGCCCCTGCTGTGCAAGACATAAAGTCTCAGCATTTGAAACCGATTCCTTCTTCCCAAAGGTTTTTTCTCTCTCTGCTATTTTTTCCACAAGTTTATCAAATGTTATATCCTTTTTCTCACTAGCTTGAAGAGACTCAAGATAGTGTGAATAGGTAGGATAAAGAGCTTTAATAAAAGCAGTGAGTTAAAGATCAACTTTTACACCTGTAGCTTCAATATCATGAAATAATGCTCTAATTTTTGAAGCCAACATCATTGGATCATTTATCTTTCAACTCTGAATTGAATAACTTCATTAACAACTGAATAATTTCAAGTTTTGAATGAGAATTATACAGATCTTTGAGTTTCTTTAATGCTGCAAATGCATCTTTACAAGAGATTATATGTCTACTCACCTCTTCAGTAATTGAGGTAGCAATCAACACATAAGCCTTTTTATCTTTACTCTTCCAGATGATAAGTTCTTTTTGATTTGTAGGTTGTTGTGATTCTTCTACACTATCATCTTTGTTCTCACAAATATCATCCCACAAATCATTAGAAATAAGAGTATTTTTAACTTTTCGCAAAAAGAACTATTCCAACAATTGAAATTAAAGAATACATTGGAATATATTGTTCAATCTAAAATCTATTTTGTAATCTATACTATAGAGAAGAAAATCATTTACTTCACAATGGAAATCAAAATTGGAGAGCCTATAGTTTTTTTTTTCTACAGGTTCTACAACTTGGCTTTGATACCATTGTAACAGGCCCAAAATAATACAAACAAAAAGTACACACCGATGCAATAGTATTGTAAAAGGGAAAATATATTACAACCCGAACTGTTGAGACAGTTGAAAGAAAACTACCAAATTGTTATAAAAAATAAACTACTAAAGATAACTGATAAATAAAATATACCGTAGGATTAGTTATCATTACGCACATAAGAATGACATAAATAACAAATTTAAAAAACAATGTAAGAGATGTTTCATATAACTGATAAAGGATATTGAACCTAGAAGATTTTAGCTGAGGGGCGGACCCCTTGGCTTGGGCTCGGAGGTTTCCTTTCTAACCAGAGTCTTCTTCTACTTCTTCGCAGATGCCGAGGGCTGCTACGAGATATTCACTTTAGTCTAATTTGCAGCTGCACATTGAGCTATTTAAAAATTAACCTAAAAAACTCCAGCTCGTTGAGCATCTTAATCATCTGAAACACAAATGGGCATAAGTACTTTGAAACCCTTTAAAGAAATTCAAGAAAAAATAGAATCTCAGATGGCAGAAATTACTTACACCTGCACATAAATGGTTTCATCTGAAATCAATCCATACTTTCTAGATTATTTAAAATGCTTGGAAAATGTAACTAAGCATTCAAATGATTAATTGAGCTTCAAAATGCATGCATTCGTACCAGAGCGAAGAGATTTGTCTCTTTATACCATTTTCGTTGAGCTTCTTTCACAGGCTACAATGTCTATATTTGAGTGAGATAGATTCGAACACCACACGCTGCAAATCTAATTTGATTAGCGCTCTTTTCTATTACGTTAAAGGACCTAAATACAATTACTTTTGTTTTATGGTGATTTTTTAATAGTAGGTGATTATACAATTTGAGTTTTAGATTATTTAATTTTTAATATTATGGTATCAATTTTAACTCTATGTTTTTTGTTTTTTTAAAGTGAATATGTTGAAGTTGGAGTGATCTCAATCACTTCATTTCCATTCTTGTAGAAATGACTTATTAACTTTAAAATTAATATCTTCATTTCAGACTAATTTTACCTTTTCTTATGATCATTATCTATCAACTTAAAGTGTGAGAGTACATTAGTTGATTCAAATCTTGTATTTGAAAGAGTGCCCTTAGTTCATTTTGATTAGAAGATATCTAGATCTCTTGCATCCTAGACCTATCAATTACTACTTACATGCATTATCAATGAATCTACATTGCACGAGCATCTAGGATATATTAACTATTTGAGAGGGTTATCCTCTTTCATTTGTCTACTGATTAAATCAATATACTTACATGATTTGACACGGGGAAGCAATTATTTCTACCACATGCAAAATATGAAATACCCAAAATAGTTTTTGTGTAAGAACAAATTGAGAACATGTTGACAAAAACTTGAAGTAATATTCTGAAAGTTTGTAAATATGATTTGCAAACAAGACCAATTGCACATTTGTAAAATCTAATATCTAGATCAAGATCACACTTGAAATTACTTGATTCTCTACATTCTAGTTAGGGATAGTTAATAAAAGTGTGATTCATCCATAGTTTGAAGGTTTTTACTACTATTCTCACTTTATATGAAGATAAATTCATTTTTTCTTTGGACTCCATCTTTATAAAGTAAGACTTGTCTTAATCCTTTTCACATTCTCTATCACATAGTTGGTAACCTAGAAATCATCCACTCTATAAAGATTTTGAACTCCTACCTTCCACTCTTCCATGATCCTAGTTTCACATGATGGATTTATCTATAGATATCCTACAAATTAACCTTTTATAATTTCCTCTTTATAGTCTTCTCTTTACCCTCATTCCAAAGAAAAAACTAAATGGTGCAGATCTCCAAATTATACAAGGACATTAAGGTAGCTTTGGAGGGAAGGATTTTAGAAACACTCACAAATCAACCTTGGCCTAGTAAATAGAAACCCAACCTTAGAAAAGAGTAGATAAGGGAAAAAAAAAATTATGAACTTCAAAAGACGATATTTGTGATAGAGAAGTTCACACTATGGAAAGAAATAATGTCCAAGGAAGAGAATAGTAAAAATGAATAGAATATTTGATGTTTGAAAATGCTCAAGTGGTCACATTAGAAATTATTTCCCTAAGGCACAAGAAGAGAAAATGATTGTTGTACTAAGATTAAGCTTTCAATTATGTCACAAAATATCGAATCTATAAATTTGTGGAAAATGGGATGACCACGAAATAGGTTATTGTCCCTCAAGGAGGTTCTATATTAGAAATGAAGAAGAGGATCATGGACCTTAGTGTCCTAAGAACTATAATTATGATAAATAAATACATAAGACTATAGCAGGTGTATCAAAGAACTAGTGAAACGTCCCCCCTACACCCAATATTATAGATATAGAGCACCTAGATAATCATCGTAAGGCCCATTTGTTGCTAACAGTTCTGCTTCAAAAATTTTGTGTGGACCTTTTTGCTACTTTGACATAATCTGAAACAATTACCATCCTTAAAGATTTTTAGAAAGAGTTCCCATGTCGGCCCTAAACAATGTCTATTGTAATCTTCAGGAATTCCCCTGACGAGTAGAGAATTGTTGTTGATATACTTTGTCATTTTATTCTCCATGCTTTAAGAATCTCTCTTTAGCCTTTGTTTTCTGCAATCATTTGCTTGATCAATAATCTTTTGTGGCTTCTTAACATTTCCAAGAATATGAAAAGGGTCCAAAAGGAAAGCAAAAGTCAGTTTGGTTGCCTCAACCTCTTTTGCATCCAAACCCATTTCTTTTCAATTTCCATAGATGCTCTAACCTTTTGTCCATTACGTACAAAACATAGCTCCATATCTCTGCCTGGATCCAAACCATCTTTTTCCATTTCATCAATTTTGATGGTGAAGTAATCATCAACAACTTCATCTATTTCCATTGGTGAAACTTCATATTTAACAGTAGCAGACACTACTCGTTTTAATTTTTTATATGTAGAATTGCAATTTTGATCCTCAAAATCATAATTTTTAATGTCCATCTCCCAATTTCTCGCCATTCGTTTCAGCTACTCCTCTTTCACTTCTTGGTGAGGTGAATTGTTAGAAACCTTACGCCAAAGTTTTGTGCCATTGTTAGGAATTGCCATTGTAGGTACCACTTCATTTTGACTCTCTAACAGATATAAACTACCCAATTTATTTCCTTTTGCAATCATTAATGACCCTTTTATCACCTTTCATTTACTAGATTCAAACCTAACATTACATCCTTGAGAGAGCAATTGCCAAACTAAAATTGAATTATTTTTAAGCTAAGGGACATAGCTAATATCTCATAGTAAACAACTACTTCCATTGGCTAGTTTCAACAAAGCATCTCATTTTCCAATAATATTAAGAGATTCATCTGCGATAAATAACTTACCAAAATTACCACTTTGAAAGGTTTCAAAAAATTTCCTACACAAAGTAGTATGAAATGATGCTCCTGTATCGAGCACCCAAACATTTTTTGCAATTTCTTTTGTAGTTAATATAAGGGATTCGCCATTTTCCATATTTGCTCAATTTCTTCACAACATCTCCTTGGCTTTAACCAAGCTCTTATACCAATTGTAAGTTATAAATGAAAAAATAAAACAAATAAACATATCTAAGACAATAATAGAAAAATTGACTAAACAAACAACATGAAAATTATAGTGGGTCACCAAATCTGCTTACATCCACTCTCAAAGCAGGAAAAACTATTTATTAATATTTTACCAATCTACATCCATGGCATGTACACGACCATTTATAGAAATATATGCAACTAATAAATGAGGAGAAGGGCGAAGAGGAAAGGTCACGTGACCATTGGACTTCATATTCCTAACAATTCTATAGACAACTACACAAGACAAATGATGATCCATGCGTACATCTTTTTCCATGGATCATTATATCACAACAAATTGAATACTTTGTGTGCACAAGATCCAAAACATTTTCAGCAGAAAAGGATTTAATATTGAAGCTTATTCCTGTCAGCTTTCCCAAATGACAATCCTTACAAATACCTTTCTCAAGTTTTGTAATCTAAGGAAGTCCTCTTACTGATTTCTTCTTGCTCACCTTGACAATGTTGTCAAAGTTTATGTGGCAGAGCCTCTTATGCCACAACCAACTATTTTCCTCTTTGGTTACAAGACAGATCTTGTTTGTTTTTCCTTTGACTGATGCTATGAGGCAGGCTCCTTCCATTGAGTCCAGATGGAACAGGTTACCTTTACTCTGTCTATCGGTAGCAACATGGGCTTCTGATTGGTTCTTGACAACACAAAAACCTTGCCCGAATTCCAACAAGAATCTGTTGTTGTTTAGTTGAGCCACGCTCATTAAGTTGTACTTAAGTCCTTCTACCCAATATGTGTCGATGGGAATTCTAACTTTTCATACAATCCCAAAAATAAAATAACTTACCTCTATTTATGTAGAGCATACATAAAACACTGAAAATAGTGGCGAGTATTGCAGTCCCCATGGCTACATGTTTCCTTTCAAATATTCTACTCCTCTATTTTTAGAACCTTCACTTGGTGTATTAAAAATATTAGTGTTGTAGGTGTTTATTTTTATCTTGTTTTAGGACCTTCACTTGTTTTGAGATAATGGTATTTTTATGTTTAAAATGAAATAAGCAATGCATTGAGCTGGATCATTATTTTTATTATTAATAAAAAAGAAATGTATCTGCGTGGTAATAATGAGCTCTTGATATTACGTACGACTGTGGAAAATTTTAGGAAGTGATGTTTTTGATCTAATATTATTATTAAGATATCATAAATGATATTATGTGATGTGATTTAAATTAATAGATAGATTCCAACGATTAGGAGTAATTTGATGCTTTTATTTTTTCAATAGAGTTATGGGAATGTGACTTATTTATTTGTTTGGTTAATGACATAGAAATGTTTTGACTCTGTGTATCTTTCGGGCTATAAATATGATTTTATGTAATATTCAAGGGAGGAAATGTGTTCTGAGATTCTAAAAACACTTAAATTGAAAGATGTTGTTCATTCTTCTATGGTTTCTAAAGAATGGTTTCTAAATCATTAAGAACAATCAGTTGTTCTGGTTGTGATTTTGTTTATGTCAATGACCTTAAGCGTTTACAAATTTTTCCTAAAATGGAACATTTGTGCATCAACAATTTGCGGGGAGTCAGACTTGTAGTGGGTAGACTTTTCTTTTTATTTTCTTTTCTGCACTTTAATTAAAGAAAAAAACTACAAAACAAAGTAAATAAAAAGAAAAGACTAACCGCTACAAGTCTGACTCCTCACAGATTGTTGATGCACAAATGTTCCATTTTAGGAAAACTTTGTAAATGCTTAAGGTCATTGACATAAACAAAATCAGAACCAGAGCAACTGATTGTTCTTAATGATTTAGAAACCATTCTTTAGAAACCATAGAAGAATGAACAACATCTTTTAATTTAAGTGTTTTCAGAATCTCAGAACACATTTCCTCCCCTGAAAATTACATAAAATCATATTTATAGCCTGAAAGATATGCAGATTCAAAACATGTTTATGTGATTAACCAAACAAATAAATAACTTACATTCCCATAACTCTATCGAAAAAATAAAAGCATCAAATTACTCCTAATCAAGGGATTTGTCTGTTAATTTAAATCACATCACATATTATCATTTATCTAATATTATTATTAAGATAGCATAAATGATATTATGCGATGTGATTTAAATTAATAGACAGATTCCAGAGATTAGGATTAAATTGATGCTTTTATTTTTTCAATTTATTTGGTTAATCACATAAACATGTTTTGAATATGCATATCTTTCAGGCTATAAATATGATTTTATGCAATTTTTAGGGGAGGAAATGTGTTTTGAGATTCTGAAAAAACTAAAATTGAAAGATGTTGTTCGTTCTTCTATGGTTTCTAAAGAATGGCTTCTAAATCATTAAGAACAATCAGTTCTTCTAGTTCTGATTTTGTTTATGTCAATGACCTTAAGTGTTTATAAAGTTTTCCTAAAATGGAACATTTGTGCATCAACAATCTACGAGGAGTCGGACTTGTAGTGGTTAGTCTTTTCTTTTTATTTTCTTTTCTGCACTTAAATTAAAGAAAAAGACTACAAAACAAAGTAAATAAAAAGAAAAGACTAACTGCTACAAGTCTAGCTCCTTGCAAATTGTTGATGCATAAATGTTCCATTTTAGGAAAACTTTGTAAATGCTTAAGGTCATGACATAAACAAAATCAGAACCAAGACAACTGATTGTTCTTAATGAGTTAGAAACAATTCTTTAGAAACCATAGAAGAACGAACAACATCTTTCAATTTAAGTGTTTTCAGAATCTCAAAACACATTTCCTCCCCTAAAAATAAAATAAAATCATATTTATAGCCTGAAAGATATGCAGATTCAGAACATGTTTATGTGATTAACCAAACAAATAAATAACTCACATTCCCATAACTCTATTGAAAAAATAAAAGCATCAAATTACTCCTAACAGACAGATCCCCATGATTAGGAGTAATTTGATGCTTTTATTTTTTCAACAGAGTTATGGGAATGTGAGTTATTTATTTATTTGGTTAATCACATAAACATGTTTTGAATCTACATATCTTTCAGGCTATAAAAATGATTTTATGTAATTTTCAGGGAAGGAAATGTGTTCTGACATTCTGAAAACACTTGTAGAGGTTAGTCTTTTCTTTTTATTTACTTTGTTTTGTAGTCTTTTTCTTTAATTAAAGTCCAGAAAAGAAAATAAAAAGAAAAGACTAACCACTACAAGTCTGACTCCTCGCAGATTGTTGATGCACAAATGTTCCATTGTAGGGAAAATTTTTAATCGCTTAAGGTCATTGACATAAACAAATTCAGAACCAGAACAACTGATCTTTCTTAATGATTTAGAAACCATAGAAGAACGTACAACATCTTTCAATTTAAGTGTTTTCAGAATCTTAGAACACATTTCCTCCCTCGAATATTACATAAAATCATATTTATAGCCTGAAAGATATGCAGATTTGAAAAATGTTTATGTGATTAACCAAACAAATAAATAACTCACATTCCCATAACTCTATCGAAAAATTAAAAGCATCAAATTACTCCTAATCACTAGGATCTGTCTGTTAATTTAAATCACATCGCATAATATCATTTATGCTATCTTAATAATAATATTAGATCAAGAGAATCAATTCCTAAAATTCGCCACAACTACCTAATATCAAGAGCTCATTATTACCATGGAGATACATTTCTTCTTTATTAATAATAAAAATAACAAGTCATCTCAAATACATTGTTTATTTCATTTTAAACATAAAAATACCATTTGTCTCAAAACAAGTGAAGGTCCTAAAACCAAGTAAAAATAAACACCTACAACACTATTTTTAATACACCAGGTGAAGGTTGTGAAAATGGATCAGAAAGGAAACATGTAGCCGTGGGGACTGCAATACTCGCCACTGTTTTCGGCATTTCTAGTTCTACATAAACAGAGGTAAGTTATTTTATTTTTGGGATTGTTTGAAAAGTTCAGAATTCCCATCGACACATTTTGTCACTCATTTTTTATGCATCCTCAAACTCTTGTTTACTAATTTTTATTGTTTCAATTAGAAACGAACAATACATCCTCGCACACACATGGGTAATCAAGGATGAAGGCTCTTGGTTCACCTTGAGCGGAGAATCTGCATATCTTTGAGGCTATAAAGTTGAGCGGGGAATGAATACACTCGCGTACACATGGGTAATCAAGGATGAAGGCTCGTGGCTCACCTTGTGTTTTCTTCCATTTTGAGTGCACTTCCTAGTTGTTTAATAGGTGAAAATGGGATTGATCAAAGGTTCTTAGGTTCCAAGCAACTTTTATCTTTAAAATGTTCAGGAAATTTTTTTTGGGTGGGTGCTAGATGTTGTGAGATTTTCACATCATTGTTCCATTGCAAATGGGGACTCCTTCATTTCGCTCATAGTTGTTAGGTTTCAGCAACTGAGTTGACAATTCAGAGCTCAGAAGTTAAGAAATAGTTAAGTGGCCAAGTCGTTAAGATTGCAAGTGCAGACAGGGGTGTCTAGGTTAAGGTTTCACTAGGTCAAGATGTAATGGTTTGAGATAAAATTCCTAAGTGCATTAACATTTTGACTAGTCAAATAGTCCAAAATACACTATAATGTTATATTTTACACATCGGGGCAGCAAAAAGATAAGCACGAGTAAAGCCAATATTGTCATTTGAATTCAGATTTCAAGGTCTGAGACACCAATTTAGAGGGCTGTAATCAGCATTTGAGGGCTGTGAAATCATTAGAAGGGTGCATTTTCAGAAGGGTAAGACAGAAAATACCATGGGGGACTGTCATTGCCATAGTGGGAAAGGTTTGTAATCATCATTGGAGAGCTGCGGCCTCAGATTTGTCACAGCGATTTGCATGTTTGAAGGAGGGCATTTCAGACATAGAGGACTTCGATTTGTCTCATAGTGGAGACAATTTATATGCATGATCAGACCAGAATGATTTGAGGAAAGAAGACGGCCAGGTCTGAAGAAAACAACATCTGATACATGGTTCAGAAGCCCAATTTGGAAGGTGATTGACATCTTGAAGAGGAGAATACCATTCGATTTATATCAAAGCATATTGAGGAAAGAAGGAACGCTCAGCATGAAGACAAGATACATGGTCTGAAGTTGTTGATTGGCAGCGAACAACATTATTTCCGGAACTTGTCTTCAGACTTTGCCAAGAGAACTGATCAGATTTTAAATGCTATTTCATTTTCAGATTTTGAAATCTATTCCTACGTCATGTCTTTGCAAGGTATTTGGGCCTGATTTCCTGAGTTTCTGGGACTTGCTTTCAGTCTTGTCTTCAGACATGTTTTCAGACTTAATTTTCGGACCTCTCCTCATATTTTCAGACTTGAGTCTTCATTTTAAAACTTCATTTGCAACCTTCAGGCCTTGATTCTCTAAGTCATAAAGCCTTAAATCATTAACAAAATTAAGGACAAGGTAAGGGTATTTTATATGGGGACTTCAGGTTGTCACTATCCAAATTGATTTTCCACTAGCTGGGAAAGGTATGCGAAAAAGGACATTTTATAGGGACTTCATTTTATCCATGTCCCTATCAGTAACTTTTGATATAAGGTGTTCTTTCATTTTTGCAGAGGTGACAACATGGAGGATGGCAGAGTGATCGTGAAAGAGAAAAGGAGATTCCCTAATAGGGTGAAGGAAGGCTTTGAGACATCAAGAAGGCTACCTAGAAGATTCAAAAAGAGGGACATAAGAGCAAGTTAAAATTCATGCAAGCAAGTTATACTGACTGGAAGTATAAAGGTTACAAGCTGTTATTGCCGAACTAATAGATTTAATTCATGCAAGCCTTCTTTGTTCTCCACGGACCACTGCCAAGCGAAGGAGTTCAATTTGAACAGATATCTCCTGGCATGGGATTCTTCGTATGGTATGATATGAAGCATTGACAACGGTGGGAATCCTGAGATTGAATGTTTCAGGTCAGCCGCATCAAAGAGTGAGTCACTTCCTCTATCGGGGATGGTTGAAGAGACCTTGACTCTCTGGAACTTCATAGCAGATTGCTTATCACTCCTATTGATGCTTAAGTAGGAAGGTGGTAATTTTGGAGCGGTGGTTCTGAATAGTATGCCAATAAATGCCTAGCGGCTTCCAACTCAGGCATTTCTTCTTATATCGTTTCCCCTTTTGCCAGTGATTATTAGGAAATATCAAGGTGCACATTGATCCTTTGTTCTTAGTTGCTCTTTTTGATCTGTGAAAGCAGACTACCGGCTGTATTCTAGGCAACATTTGCTGCTCAGAATTTTACATAAATAAAGTTATTTACCTTGAATTTACTATATCTGGTGTTATAAGTTTGTGCTAAGTTGCTGAATCGTGGGGTTTTTTTTAGGGATTTCGGGTATGAAACATACCGGAATCGGATTCTGAAACGAATCTCCTGTGGATGCATCCAGAGTTCATGTTTTCAGATGCTGGAATGTTTAGTAATTTTAGTTT
The DNA here is from genome assembly GCA_027943335.1 of Chamaecyparis obtusa. Classification (NCBI taxonomy): domain Eukaryota; kingdom Viridiplantae; phylum Streptophyta; class Pinopsida; order Cupressales; family Cupressaceae; genus Chamaecyparis; species Chamaecyparis obtusa. The sequence goes on from BSBK01003446.1 coordinate 279,671, forward strand.
GATCTTTTTGACACTGCTGATTAGCAAACTATGAACTTATCTATAATGAGATTCTAGTTTGATCTTTTGGATATTGAAACCTCATGAATTTATGTTAGAGTATAATGTTTCAAAATTTAATTTTAAACTTAATTCTATTTTTTTGGCTGCATATATATGTATTTTATTTTATCTTTGTATGAACGTACCAAAAACGTAACCACCCCCCGCCCCCAAAAAATCTGTCGTACCTGCATTTCGTACCCACGTATCTGTTTCCGTTCCCATACCCGATTCAGAAACATAGAGTTCGTGTTATTTCATACCTGTCTGCGAGAAATGGTAGGAATTTGTTACTGCTGGACTAATTGTCAAAATTACTGTATTGTGAAGCTCAAGAGAATGGGAAGAATTAGTAAGGTTCATTTCAGCATTCTGCAATGGTTGTCTTCGTTCTAAAATGTTTTATAGTTTGTTATCATTCTTTGAACGCAAATCTACAGTTTCAAACTATGATGGCTTGAATGGTTCTACAGTCCTACTTGACCTCAAAATTTTGTCAGCTTTAATGTTGTTCTGAAATAGTTCAAGAATGTGATTCTGGTTTCTTTGAATCATATTCAGGTTTAATGCATCTCTACCATTTTTTTTCTGGTTCACTTAGGTCTACATCTCTGGATCAAAACAGTTCACAAATAATAATTTGTATGGCGATTTTTCAGGACTCAACTATATATTTTTAAATTAATTGATGCATATTTTATGAATATTGTTTCAGAAAAATTCACTTATTGTGAGTATGAATGGTCCATCTAGTTAATGATCACAAGGGTGAAACTTTGGAACTTCTCAATAGATCACCCTCCCTAATACTGCAACAATTTAAATAAATTTAACCATGAAGTTTTGCCAGGATCAAGCCACTTATCTTGCTACCCCATTTGCTGAATATACTATGCAGTTGAATATCCAAAGAACTTCATATAATTCGATACATGGGAAAAACTCACCGAGACTACAAAGAATATCTCCTATATTCTGGAATTTTGATATGCTAATAACATGTACATGAAATCAAGATCTACTTTGAAATGAGTTCTCCAATTTTTCTTGGTACTTCATTAATTAGATCTGGAAATATTCTTCTTGTTTTCTCTCAATGTTTTAACAGCATCTCTGCGGCTGTAAGGTTGCATTCCTGCTTTCCTTTCTATGTGACAGAGACTAAACAACGAAAGAACCGTTCTAGTATATCGAAGAAATCAAGAAATATTCCTACCCAGTTGAACTTTTTCATCAAAATTTATTAAATCAATCCCTAATAGTCTCCTTATCATTCAAGAGAAATGCGGTGTATAAATTCTTAGTTAGATAGCGAGGTCGATATTGTTTCTCGGCTACTCAAATATATCAAAATAACCCATATAATTAATTGTATATTAACAAAATGGAATCGCAAGGTTAAATCCAGATAGATAATAATTGATCCTTCTTACATTTACAAAGATCTTCAACTCTGCATCAAAAATTTAGGAGGCAGATAACAAAATTTACATATCACTCATCTAAATTTTCGCCTGGTTATATTGTTCTTAGTAGATCTGCACAATTTGGAAAAATATAAGAAAGTACTTGATAAAACTCCATCGCTAACTTGTCTAAAAATCTAGCAATCTTCTTCACTCATTTAAAACATTAACAGAAAAATGTGGAAGCATTTTAGCAAATTTGTATCTCCCTCCTTACAATTTTAGCAAAAATAGAAAAACCTGAAAATTTTTAGCGATTATTAATACCTTCATAGGCGCATCAGCAGCAAAAATCAACCGGTTGATCTCTGCGTCATTAACAACAGCAACACCAAGTATTCAATGTCAGCTACAAAAGAGCCTCTCACTTAAACAGTTTTCCATTACAGCAATCGATTTCTCCTTGGGAGCAGCTGTGAGGACTTATCTTCCTCAGTCGGAGGAGATGAAGCAGCTAGCGTCTTCACCAACCTTGGTCATTGCAGCGGGTGCTCTGTGTTAAGTTTACAACAAGACAGAATTAAAGGAAAATAATTCATGATATGAGCATTGTAACAGGCCCAAAATAATACAAACAAAAAGCACACACCGATGCAATAGTATTGTAAAAGGGAAAATATATTACAACTCAAATTGTTCAGACAGTTGGAAGAAAACTACTAAAATGTTATAAAAATAAATCACTAAAATACTATTAAAGATAACTAATAAATAAAATATCCTGCTTCAGCATGATGTCGAATCAAATGATATTTAGTGTTGATGCAGTACCACCACGGGTAGAGCTTATTCCGCCGGTGCCGCTTGTGATTCCAAGTCGTTCTTCTGCTGAGAGCAAAGACCCAGCACTTAAAAATATATATAGAATAACAAAAAAAAACCAAATGAAATTTGTATTATATACCCACAGATCTATAAACAGATCCTTCATACCATTCTAGATCAGAAATTGAAAGATTAATAAAACCCTAAGCTGTAAAAAAAAAGAAATGAAAAGCATAAGAAGACATGGGTATATGGTATAAATAAACTCAATCTGTGGTATGAATATACTCAGATCAGTAAAAAAAAATTAGATGATGGTTGTTACTCTGTTGAGTACACATGGGTATATGGTATAAATAAACTCAATCTGTGGTATGAATATACTCAGATCAGCAAAAAAAAAATTAGATGATGGTTGTTACTCTGTTGAGTACACTCAAACAGAGAAATTTAACTCCATCTCTTTGCTCCTTCCGAAAAGATTACCTACACACACAAAGAAAACAAAGAATGAAGTTAGGGTTTAGTTATCATGTTTTAAAGGGCCCAACCCTAATTTTGAATTAGGGTTTGGGTGCCAATAAATGTATTCTTAAATAAAACATGCTGTTATTTTATAAACACAATGATTCCAATAATTAATTTGAATTTTGAAATTAATGATGCATTGGATTTTGGGTAAATCCTTAATTTAGTAGTTCTTGACTTTTTAATTATGAATTCTTGAATAGACATACTTTATTTATTTATTTATTTTTAAAATTATATAAATGCACTGTGATTGAATTTTTAGTTATAGAGTTATGAAGTTTATTTTGAACTCATTATAAATGAGTAAATAATTTGTTAATTAGTGTTGATCTAAAAACGTCTTTATTTTAGTTAATAATAATGACTCATGAAATTTTTAATTTATTTTTTTATTGTTATGAACAAGAGGATGTTTTATCATGCTCATTATAGTAGAGGATATATTTGTTAAATTTATGTTGATTTAATATCGTCATTATCTTAGTTTATAAAATTCAGCCTAGTTTGATAAAAAAATTAATTGTGTAGCTAGACTTTTAATTATAATATTTAGGATAAAATTTGAAAGATTTATTGAAATCATTTATTTCATTAATATTTATTTTAAGTGAAAAGATATAGTTACAAATGTATTAGTTAGAATTTTAATTTAAATGGTAATATCTCAAACTTATCTTTTAATGATTAATTGTTAATCCTTTAAGAAACTTAGAGTTAAGCCTTTTAGCCTAGTAACTTAGCTCGGGGTATTAGGGAGATGCAATCCCTATAGTAAATTCTTTCCCATGTGGCCTAATGTCTTCCACGGTGTAGGGGATGAAGGCACGTCAGTGCATGCCTCGTGTTCCCTTATATGACGTTGGGTGACCAGCTCATGTGAGCATTCGTTCCCATTCCCTAAGCTTCGCATCGATGAGTTGTTGTGTAACCTAGTTTCTTTCTTTTTGTATTCATTTAGTGATTCTGTAAAAAATTGTGTTGTTGTGTTTTTGTTCGATAATTTTAGGCATTACATTGATATGCTTGGTTTTGTCATGAAATCTAGGATTCTTGGCCAACTCTATTGCATAATTGTTATCAACAAATAAAGGTGTTGAAGTCATTTGTTTCTTCCCCATATCATCAAGGATTTTCCCAAGCCATACAACTTCTTTTATGGTTTGAGTTACTGCTACATATTCTGCTTTGGTCGTAGAGTCAGCAAGAACTAAAAGTGTTCCAACTTCTACCCTAGTCATAACAATCACAAAATCAACAAATCATCTAATCTCAATGATGCCATCAAACATATGCGAAGATAAAGAACATTATAAAGAATGTAATCAGCAAGACTTGGTAATTTAAGTCTAATAGAACCAATCCCTGAAGGTTGGAATTCAGATTTGTCAGCAAAATATACTACTCCATCCACATGATCATTGAATGTCTCGAAAAAATATCTTCTAAATGTCATATGGCATGTGGCTCCAGTATTTAACAACCAAGTATCATTCACAAAAAAATATGTACTGAAAACTTCTTCAATCCCAACATTACAATGTGCTACAACATAGTGTGCAGATTCAGGAGGGTTACCTTTGTCTGGTGGTTTTTCCTTATTATCACAAATCTTCTCCCAAGGAGTTCGAAAAAGGTTGGAACTATCACCCATTTTTCCAGATCTATAGCATTGCATAGATTGCTTGTCTCTCGATTGGATGTCTTGGTGTTGATAATCTATGTGCTAGAGTTGTGACTGAGAATGTTGGCTGCCACCTCTGCCTCTAGATCATCCTTTCCCATGACCTCTATTGCTAGTGTCTTGTTTAGAAAAATTATCTTTAGATGTCTACCCCTACTGTGCAAGACATAAAGTCTCAGCATTTGAAACCGATGCCTTCTTCCCAAAGGCTTTTTCTCTCTCTGCTATTTTTTCCACAAGTTTATCAAATGTTATATCCTTTTTCTCACTAGCTTGAAGAGACTCAAGATAGTATGAATAGGTAGGATAAAGAGCTTTAATAAAAGCAGTGAGTTGAAGATCAACTTTTACACCTGTAGATTCAATATCATGAAATAGTACTCTAATTTTTTAAGCCAACATCATTGGATCATTATCTTTCAACTCTGAATTGAATAACTTCATTAACAACTGAATAATTTCAAGTTTTGAATGAGAATTATACAGATCTTTGAGTTTCTTTAATGCTGCAAATGCATCTTTACAAGAGATTATATGTCTACTTACCTCTTCACTAATTGAGGCAGCAATCAACACATAAACCTTTTTATCTTTACTCTTCCAGATGATAAATTCTTTTTGATCTGTAGGTTGTTGTGATTCTTTTGTACTATCATCTTTGCTCTCACAAATATCATCCCACAAATCATTAGAAATAAAAGTATTTTTAACTTTTCAAAACCATTCATGATAATTATCTTTCGCAGAAAGAACTATTCCAACAATTGAAATTAAAGAATGCATTGGAATATATTGTTCAATCTAAAATCTATTTTGTATTCTATACTATAGAGAAGAAAATCATTTACTTCACAATCGAAATCAAAATTGCAGAGCCTATAGTTTTTTTTTTCTACAAGTTCTACAACTTGGCTCTGATACCACTGTAATAGGCCCAAAATAATACAAACAAAAAGAACACACTGATGGAATAGTATTGTAAAAGGGAAAATATATTACAACCTGAACTTTGAGATAGTTAGAAGAAAACTACCAAAATGTTATAAAAAATAAACTACTAAAGATAACTGATAAATAAAATATCCCATAGGATTAGTTATCATTACGCACATAAGAATGACATAAATAGCAAATTTAAAAAACAATGTAAGAGATGTCTCATATAACTGGTAAAGGATATTGAACCTAGAAGCTTTTAGCTGAGGACCAGGCCCCTTGGCTTGGGCTTGGAGGTCTCCTTTCTAACCAAAGTCTTCTTCTACTTCTTCATAGATGCCCAGGGCTGCTATGAGATATTCACTTTAGTCTAATTTGCAGAAGCACATTGAGCTATATAAAACTTCACCTAAAAGACTCTAGCTCGTTGAGCATCTTAATCATCTAAAACACAAATGGGCATAACACTACTACATAAATAAGCACTTTAAGACATTTGTTTAAGACAATATTACTATTTTTTCTTAAACATTTAAGTTATTATTTTAAATTAAAAATTAAAACTATTTTTTTTTGTCCCAAAAACAATTAAGACAAAATGAAGAACTTTTTTGATTTCGCAGTGGGCAGCAAGGGTGAAAAGAATAGTGGGAAGTTGAATTTATCACCAAAAAAATTTACAAGCGTGGATTAACCCTACCACGTCCTAGCTAAGGTTCTATCAAACCCACCGAAGGTAGAGCATCATCTTCCTCAAGGTTAGGCATCTCCTTCCTATCAACAAACAAGTGAATGCAACACCCAAATTTACAATCATATTGATGCTACTCAATCTATGGAACTCTGCCTGCAACTGCAAGGTAACCCTCCAAACTTCACTTCCTCTTTCACCGACTTGAGCATTCTCCAAGAAGAATATTATGATGAATAAGATTGGGGAAAATACTGGGTTAATATCTCCTCATCACCCTCTTCCATTCTACAGGTATATAACTAACTAACAAACTAAGGAACTTCCAATTTCAGAAACCCTAATCTGTTCTTCTCTATATGCGCTTTGTTTATGTAATATATATGAAAGTGAAAGTCGTGCTCCTGTGGAACACAACTAGAGGTGACGCCACTCAGAGATGTGAGAGAAGTGAGATAGATTGTAGGGTTTTTTGCTCAGAAGGAGGGCCACAATAATATGAGATTATTTATAATGAACACTCTTATATGCGTCGGGTATAATGAAGGTATCTACCAATCAAAATGGGAGAAATCAAATGGATACCCTAGAGGTTAGGTTAGTTGTTCTAAGGTTTTCTCAAAAGTAATCCTAGTCCTATTTGTGGTTTTCTTAACCTATTTTTCATCTCTGTAGGTGATTATGAGTTCATTGATGTGATTGCAGGGGAACATTCTAATTTATGGTTTTCACAGTTCTAATGTTGAAAAAAGATCTGATTTTGGTGAAGGGCTTGGAGATTTCTTGTTTTAGCAAGTGACTTCTTATTTATTATGAATAAGGGTTTGTGAATTTTATTTGGATTTTGTCTTGCAAATTTTAGTTTTGAATAAGGGTTTGAGGGTTGTGTTGACCAAAAAATTCCCTACCCATCCATTTTTGGTCATAGGCTGGTTTGAACTCCATCCCAAGGTCTACATATTTTACCCTATTGAGCCTCTAAAGTTTTCATGGCCCTGTGTCTTATTTTCTGGCCTTTGCAATCTCTTTTGGCCCCCTGGAATATAAGTTTGAATTTGTAAAAGTAGCCATTGGCCCCAAAAAACCCTACGACATTTCTATTTCACGGTTACCTTTTTGGTTTCTTAAGTGATCCCTTTTTCCACATGCTCTTTATTTTTTCTACCTAGTCGCGAGATCTCTTATTCCTCACAGTTAAGTCCTTAACACCCTACGACTTGGCGAGAGGTTACAGTTTATTTGGTGGTCTCAATTTCTTGGCAGGTTAAAGTTCGTCCATGATCGGTGGCTCTCATTATATCATTGGGTGAAGATGATGTCTCTTTAAGCATCGCAGTATAATGTAGACCGTCAATCCTCCTCTTTAACGCAACGCTTCTGTGTCAGTGGGTCCACTACCAGCTATCCAAGGTGTCTGAATCTTATTGGTGAGTGGGCTGTGATGTGGAATTCTGTCAGCGGGCCCAGTGGGCTGTCTTTCCTTTAAGATCTAACGACTGTCATATGATCGCATGGAATATTCCATGCCCATGCAATCATACGCTAGCCATTGATTTTACCTTTTGCCAGGGCTCTGTCAGGTGAGTCCTTAGGTTTTGATGTGCTCAAATTCTATTGGTTGGCCGGATGACAGCCGGGATTTGTCAGTGGGCCCGCGGTCTTTTGCTTATGTGGCAAGTTAAAGCTCGTGTGAGATTGGCGATCATCGTTATGCCATTGAAGCAAGGTGCTCGAGAGTTAAGGGGGCGGTATAGTGACAACTGTTTGATGAAGATTGATGTCGTGGTTCCATGTTGCCAGAAGGCTCTGATGCGCTTATTTTTGATTGGTCAATGGGTGGAACAGTTGGCACTTGTCAGTGGGTTCAGTGGATTCTTCTACTTGCTGAGGTACCAGTTGCGCTAACGTGGTCACTTCTCATTGGTTCTGACCAATGAGTTGGTGCTTGACTTTTCAAAGGGTCTCCTGACTATTACAAGGTTGATCTAAGCTGTTTGATCTGCCGGGAAGGAGTGATATCAATGGTTGCATTTTAATCTTGGTCAACTGGCCATTGCTTTTCAAATTTCAAATATCTTCTCGAGGGTTTCTTGCTGGTTCATTGCAGTTGGTCGATTGTGTGGCTTCAAGTAGCTTAGAATTGATAGTTCCAGGATGTTTGCAGTTGGGGGAATGTTGAGAAAGATCTGGTGGCTGTCTCCTATGATTTCTTAGGGTACCATGTTGATATTCTTGTGCCGAAGAAATATTAAAAGATGGTGCCACCTATGGCCTCCTATACTTCAAATTACAAATCAAACCTGGACCAGTTTTGAGCATTCATGGCAAGGCCGAGTTGTAGAAGGGTAGATAGGTTAAGGCGGCTTGTTTGTAAGCAGATATAGTATAGGGATGGACACGCAAATATGAGATCTGATCAGTCAAGATATTTTCAAAGACACATTTATGATCAGACATGACAGAATTAGGGTTTTTGATTATTTTATGTCAAATCATATGTATCCCTGATTAGGTTTTAACTCCTGCCTACGTGCAAAGGGAGATGTATATAATGTTCTTGGAGCTTTTTAGAGCTCAAGGGTTTGCATTGGAAAAGAAATTTTCTCTTTCTCAGAAATTACCTATGGCATTCTTTCTGCCCTCTAGCTTATGCATCTTGTAACCTTTCATTGATTCTTTAGATATTGCAAAGTATATTGTAACATTTTCCATGTCCCTATGCTTTCTTGCCTGAATTTTTCTCTTATTGAGTTGAGTATATGTATGTTCTCAGTAATATCTTAGTTTTCCTGATCCCTCTTTCTTTCTGCAATTCATGTGTATGCCTGTGGATGATTTGATTTGAATGCTCTTGTGGGTATACTTCAACTCCCCAACATTTTGTCTCATTCCTATACCTAATTGCAGAGGTGAATGTCTATCCGTAGGTTATAGATTGTGTCTAGATTCTTAAGAGTGCTATTGTTTCTGTGAAATTCTCTCTTTCCCTGAGTAGCACCTTTCTATTGCAGACCTTTCTATAAAATATTGATGCAAGCCTATTCAGTGAGTTTTGATCTCCTAGACCTAAGATTGTGTACTAAGTTCAACCTTTATACTACAATTCATACCATCATTTCGGTGTATCACCTAGTAGGTAGTTTGCTTTTCAGTAATTTTCCCTTTCATGCATTCCTTCTATCCCTTTTCCCCTTGAAGAATTTACTTTCCTATCAAAGAAGCAAATTAAGGTGATTATCCAAGAGGAACTAGCCTAGAACCTGGAGGTCTCATCTCAGTTAGCATAGGTCCCACGACCTGGAGATGATTCCCATGTTATACTAAGTTATCAAGACCAAGAGAGCTTAAAACAAGGGTGCAAACTTAGTGTATAACATTTATGGCACACCTGGTGGGACTCAAAAGAAGTTCATTTTGAAAGATTATGACATCTCTGATATAATAATTATATAATACAGACTTTCAGAAGTTTCTCTATCAAGTATATCTAGTGACTCCACTGATTTCACTGATCCAGGCTAAATTTGTTCAAAGTTTATAAGAAAGATTGAGACTAGAAGCTCAAAGCCTACTGAATTTTTAGAGTTGCCCTTAAAAAGAGGCTACAAAGGTAGATCAACCCAAAGATCATCTCCTACAAGGAGAGTACAATCTACACCTCCCGATACTTTAGAAAGGACACCTTTGCCCTTTCATTTCAAAAGAAGAGGAAGATCTCTAACCAGAGATCTAGAAGAAGTTTCAAATCTAGCATCAAATACAACTCACACAGTTGTTGCTCAATAGATTTCAGCTCCTACAATGGCTAGACAGTTTGGTTTTGCACCTTTCAACCAAGGGAGTCCTTTGAACTTTGCTCAACATCATGATGTGCCCTTGGTGGCACTAAAGAGTCTACCTAATTTCACAAGTGAAGGACAGACCATTGCTTTTGAGCATATAAGAGATGTGACCACTATCTACAATATACACAATATAACTCAAGAAGATGTGGCCACCAAGCTATTAGCAATCTCTCTCAAAGGTAAGGCTCTTGAATGGTTTAAAAATTTAACTGTTGGCTCCATTACTTCATGAGATGAATTAGGAGATGCATTGAGTAAACATTTTGAGGATAAATCAGACAACTTGTCTTTGGTTGAGTAGTTGACAACCATTAAAAGGGACCCTCAAGAACAAATGACAGCCTATAACAATAGATTCCTCAAAACATGGAATAGAATCCTAGTCTCAGTAAGGCCATCAACTGACCATGCTTTCTTATATTTCTTGCAAATTTTGAATGGTCAAATCTCTATCATGATCCAATCTATGGGTGGTACCTCTTTACCCCAAGCTTTTGACATAGCTGTCAGGGCTGAAAATTGTTTGATCCAATTAGGTATGATAGCTAGAAGGCCACCCATGCCCATCTTTCCTAGCCTTTAGCCCATTGCACCTCCACAAGTACCCCCATTTACCTCTATTCCCACCATATTAGCACCTCAGGCTAGTACTAGTGGTTAGGAGCTAAAAACAAGTTTCTCTAAAGAGCTGCAAGAGATCAAGAATAGTCAACAAACTAGTAAGAAAGAAATGACAAATTTGTTGTAGACTTTAACTAAAGAGGTCAAAAACTTAAAGAAGCAAGGGCAAGGAATCAGACCACCCTTTCATCCATAAGGCCAAAGTCCTAATAAAAAATATCATAATCAAGGACAACATTATCAACAAAGTAGGCCACCATACCAGGGAGGCTATCAAGGACAAAGGCAAAATTTTAATCAAAGACCATTTCAACCATACAACCCTGCACCTCTCAATTCTATGAATCCAATTAGGGACATGGTCCCTGTACACACAAAAGTAGTGCACTTCTATGAATCCTTATAATCAAGAACACTCAAGAATGAGGTCTCAAAAATTGATCCATAGCTCTCTATGTATGGAGTTGCAAGATTTAAAATTGCTCTCAGCTAGAGCTATTAAGCTAATGACCTTGCTAGTCAACCACACAATGAGAGATTCAAGTGAAGACAAGGGAAAGAATGCCAATATCCCCAAAAATCAAATGAAATGCAATGCAAGATAGATTAAGATAAATATGCAAGCAAGCTAAGCTATGGAAATGAAAGTACAATGCAACTAAACTATGAAAGGAAAGAACAAGTGTTACAAATCCTTCCTATTTAAACTATGTGAGATTAATCTATTGCATAAAGAAAGTCTATACTAAGAATGCCATGATTATGCAACTATGAAAGCAAGCTAAATGAGATGCAACAACAATGTTTTCAAAGCTTGGATGCAAGAAAGTCTTCAAAGAGCTCCAAATGACCTAGAAAACCTGTAGCATAACATTAGTATTCAAAATATGGATGATATGCAAATGAGGAAGAGAGCTCTTCTTTTATAGGAAATGAAAAGGAATGGACCATGGAGATTAAGAGGCAAAATACTTAATCAATGGTGGAGCATCAAAGAGGGGCAATCCATGTGCACAAATATCCTCCAATAGGAAAATAAGAGTTGACTTTTGTGTCCATATAAGATAAAAAGTACTTTTCTCCTTTTTATAAAATAAGAATAATGCTTTATTTGTGCAACCTAGGATAGGATGAAAAGTGGGGGCTTTTTTATTTATTAAAAAGGGAGGAAATATTCCTTTTAAATAAATAAAGACTTTAGGATAAAATGTTTAGCCTAAGGAAAATAATCGAAAATGATAAAAAAAGGATTTGATCAAGGAAATTGATATAATTGAAAAATGTTGATTTTTGAAAATATTGATTTAGGGATTTGATAAATTGCTAAATGGGGGCCCAAAGTCTAGGCAACCATTTTAGGGTGGATACATTTGCCCCTCTTTGACTAATGTGTGATCATTTCAGGAACACATGCAGTCAAAGAAGAATTGAAATGTGAGATCGATTTGGGATCACAAAACAACCCAGATGTGTGTTCATTTTGGGAACACATTAGGACAAAAATAAGCAAAAGTTGAAAGACAAGACCAACACCATCATTGCTAGGTGCAAATCAAGCTTTAGAAAAAACTATCACCGTCGCTGCTAGGCAATAATCATGTTTGGAAAATAGGAGATAAAAATCAAAAGACAAAATCACCACCATCGCTGCTAGGTGATAATCAAGTCTCCAAATAAAAATCTCAAGCTGAGTTGAATGATAAAGCTAAATCAAATATTAAAGCTGATAGGCACTGCCCCCTCAGAATTGAAATCAAAATTAGGGAGAGGAGAATAGGAAATTGATAAACTTGATCAAAGCACTAGAAATCATAGTCGAAGAATAGGACAATAGGATAACCATCAAGCAGTGAGGACATGCCCCAGGTTGAGTAGGTTTGACTGGGAAAGATATAGGATAAAAATTAAGTCAAACCTTAGAGAAATGAAGTGAGGGAAAATTAATGAGAGACTAGGAGTTTGAAAGAGATGGGGGTGAAGAAATGAAGATGCCCCATCAAAGATCGAAGGATCAGGCCTTAAATGGTCAGCCAACTGCGTAGATGAGGGTGAAAATTTTGAAATGCAATTTTGACTATCAAGATTAACTCAGATTTTAATTTCAAGTATGAAAATGGATCCAAGACGTCAAAATTAGCTAGGGGTGCAATTTTTGCACAATTTTGAGGAGTTTTGAAAATTAGGTCAAAAAGTTAAAATGCTATATAAGGGGCAAAAGTGTCATTTTAAAAATCATTTGTCATTTAGCCATTTGAGAATTTTGAGAGCTTAGAGAGAGAAAATGGTCCAGCAAGCAGTGATTCCCATCCATAGGCATCGGTTTGAGCGTGGTCGATTGCACAACCAGCCTCCACACTATGTTGCCCCGGTGAGTTTTCAGAAAAAACTTCACTTTTTTGAGTCATTAATGAGCACTTAAGATATTTAGCATGTTTTTTGAAGAATTTTCAAATTTTAATTTTCAAGAACTAGGTGATATATCGTGCGATACTTTAGAAGTATCACCCCCTTTAGAGAGAAATATCGTGCGATACTTCGTGGGTCGCAAGTATATTGCACACGCATAGACACCAGTATCGCATGATAACTGGTGAACTATCGCATGATACCTGGAAAAGTATTGCACAATCAAAGTATATCGCACCGCTATAGGAAGAAGTGTTGCATGATACTTGTTCCAAAAGTAGTATCGCCCAAGTTAGAAATTTGATATTTTTAAGTATTTTTGAGCAAAAATGACATGGGTCTAGACAAGTTTACATTGTATATGTCTTGTACTGATTTTTAGACATTCATCATGATATGTACTGACATCTGGCTTGATTCAATGGCTTGCAGGAGAACTTTCCAGTGCTACTCATCAGAGCGCCAAAGGTGGTGGGACTGAAGTGTGTTCGAGATCTTGATGATCTGAGCAAGGCTGACTTGAGGGCGATGGGATTTGGATATTTGGTGTGGTTCCCATATATCCAGGCTGATCATGGGTTGTTGACTACTCTTGCCAAGAGATGGCATAGTGAGCACAACACCTTCCACCTACTCATAGGAGAGGCATCCATCACACTGGAGGATGTCTATTGGATTCTCCGAGTACCATGTCATGGAGAGCCGATGAGTAAAATCATGTTTTAAGATATAATCATTTAAATATGATGTTTCCATATGATGAAAACTAACATGATTGTTTGCTGGCATAGGTGTACTATGATCAGGATGCCACTGAGGGCCGACATGCTATCTAGGGCATGTTTCAGGATGTCAATATCATTGACAGACACATCAGCTAGGAGCGACTGATTGATGATTTTGGCAAAGACTTCCGAATGTCATGCATTATTGCATCCATCATCTCACAGCCCCTGATGACTGACCGTAGTCAGAAGGGATTCCCACTCAATTGGGGCAAGTTACTGGTGGATTTGGTAGGTAGACCTTGACGCATGGCATGGGGATCTACCATACTTGCAGAGATGTATCATGAGTTGCACAAGATCGTCTATAGGGATGGTTGAACATGGGCTTGTGGTGCCATCCTGGCATAGGTGTGGGCTTGGGAGCACATCATTGTGGTGCGCCCCAGGGTTCAGCTGAGAGAGTAGAGATATCTGTACATATACAGGTATAGAGGATTCATATCACATGCCCATACTAGAGATGTTACGTATTATTGATGGGTTCTAGATGAGATGACCATCTTCACATGGAGGCCATACAGGGATGCTGAGGCATGGGGGGATGTAGAGGATGAGCTTAGTTACATGCTATGTACCCAGCCACTAATAGGTTGACACTCAGAGATAGTGGAGAGATTCTGCATCACTCGGGTATGGCGATATTTTGAGAGGCAGCAGCGAGTCTCCACAAAGACTACTACTTATGCCAAGGTGCAGGACGAGGAGGGACATGGGTGGTTACCCATGTTAGATCATCAGTTGGTCATCTAGGAGACAAATGGCATTAGGAGGGAGCCTTGGGATTACCTCCTAGATATGGAAGATGTAGGATCTGACATAGCATATAGGGTTGAGTGGTGGAGGGCACCATTCCCTTGTTTCACAGTACCTGATGCCTCGATAGCAACTCAGGGTGGGGATGGGGATGATGGGGGAGATGAAGGAGATGAAGGGGATGGAGGGAGAGGGAGAGGGATGGTGATGGAGAGGGGGGAGGGATTAGGATTAGGTGGCCAGAAATGGTCATGGGGATGGAGATCAGTGACCCCAGAGGATGAGGTTAGACCAGCTCACTGATAGGCAGAGGTATAGTAGGATCAGCCTGTGGGAGGGGAGGACCTGAGAGCCAGGATCTAGGCTCAAGAGATGGAGATGTAGTAGCTACACATCACCATAGCAGTGAGAGACCAGTATCTAGCTAACTTGAGGGCAGAGAGAGATCAGTAGATCACTGATCTCAGGGCAGAGATAGCACGCTAGGAGCAAGCGGCACAGGCTAATGCAGCAAAGATCCAAAGAGAGACATCATGAGCTACTTATTACCATGGACTCTACCTATAGGATATACCTAAGGGATAGAGAGCACCATCTTACTCTTAGAGGGCAGGCAAATCAAATATGGTGCCAGATAGGGTAGCAGCATCACCTCCACCACCACCACGTGATGAGGAGAGTTAGACCTAGGTTTAGGGCTTAGGTTTAGATGTTTTTAGACATATCCTGAGACTTGTGATCCAGATTTTGGGATCTCATATTATATGTTGTATGATGACATTGATTTATATATGAGACTACTAGATGTTTGATATATCATGTGTATTTGTTTAACTTGTGATGGATGTATCAGTTTATGTATTGTCTTGTCATTTTGCTCAAAAATGTTTATGTATATGCTCATGTATATTCTCTCTCATAGATGTATGGTTGATTATCATGTGTATGATATAGACTCATGTTTCTAAAAATGACATTTTTGAGATATAGATATGATGATATGATCAACCCCTTGTGATGATAGGAACAGGTTGTGATGTGAAAGAGAAGGAGTGAAAGACATGATCGAGAAAAGGAAAGGTGAGCGCAGTTGACCAACAGGTCCATGTAAGATGAAAAGGAGAGCTCTCTCCATATGCAAGATGCAAAACTAAACTAACATGACCCTAAAAATGCAAGCTACTATGAAAGGTGGTTGACTTGCAAGGTCATAATGCTTATAAACGTCTAATTATCATCATCGAGCTTTTATTGGTAGCGTCGTAAGATCATACAATACACACTAGTATGACTATGGGTATATGAATATGATCTATATCAGATGAAATGTGGGAATCCCACCTAGGCACCAAAGACATGTAGGTCAAGATGACTAGTGCAGTGAGATTACCTAAGTTTACTATAGCGAGATTATGCTTGCATCAGGACATAAGAAGGTCAAGATGGCTATAAGCATTCACTCGCAAAACAGTCGAGGATAATACCTTGTCAATCCCTAGTGTCAAGTAAGACTAGCATAAATGCTCATGACAGTTAGGATCAATGAAATATACCCACAAGAAGATAAAGAAATAAAACATGTTCTCATACCCTCAGTCTTCTAGCTATGCATCATCAAAAACTTCTCAAGGAGAGACCACTCATCAAAGAAATCC
Organism: Chamaecyparis obtusa; assembly: GCA_027943335.1. NCBI lineage: Eukaryota > Viridiplantae > Streptophyta > Pinopsida > Cupressales > Cupressaceae > Chamaecyparis > Chamaecyparis obtusa. The sequence goes on from BSBK01003446.1 coordinate 295,851, forward strand.
TCATAGACAGCACACAAAGAAAAATAAAGTCAACATATCTCAATTGAATTGATTGTTTAAGTGCGTGTGTGTTTGGTCATAGAGTCAAACTTTGAGTATCAAATTTGCTAATGAGTGATATCACATCATACTTAGACTGGTGGGTAAGACATCTGATAAGTGTTGAGAAACACTCGATGCTAGGGTAGTGTTGAAAAACACAGTTTGGGGTGGTGTTGAAAAACACCTGTTTGTGAAATGCCCCAAGAGACAAACACACCTAAAGGACCTATTCTAATAGGTATGTCCCCTAGACAAAAATAAAGACCAATTCCAGACCAAGTCAAATAAATTCAAGGCATGATGAAGAATGGCTAAGTGTCAAGGACGCATGCTAAAAGACAAGGGTGCAAAGGCCTCAAGTAGCGCCTGTTTCTAGGTTTTCACCACTTGAAAAATTTTTTATTTTTCAATTTTTTTGTATTTTTGCTACCAAGGCGCTTGTTTCCATGTTTTCACCAAGGCACTTTTTCTATTTTTTTTAAGTTTTTGCATTTTTTTTATTTTTTTATATTTTTTCAGGACTTTATATGCTTTTTAGAATTTTTTTTAGCATCATATATGAATTTTTTTGAGATTTTTTTAGGATCAATAAGTATGTACAAAGGATGCCCCTAGATAGAATAGGCATCATGGATATAACTTCTTGAGGTGCAAAACATTAATAGGATCAGGGAGTTGTTCCCCCTGTTCATCAGATAGCGAGTAAGCACCTATCCCAAAAGCTACAGTAATAATGTATGGTTCAAGCCAATTAGGTTCAAATTTGCCCTTTTGTTCTCGATGTTGTTGGTTCTTAGGATTCTCACGTAGGACAAGATCTCCTACTTGAAATTATCTAGGGTGAACCTTCTTGTTGAATGCTTTGGACATACACTTTTGGTAGACTCTCATGTGATCAAAAGATGTTCTATGTTTCTAATCAAGAAGTTCCAATTCTTGCAATCTCATGGCACGATAATCTTCATCTATAATCAAACCTTTGAGAGAGAATCTAAGTGAGGGAATCTCAACTTCTAAAGGTAATACTATGTTAGCACCATAAGTGAGGGTAAAAGGAGTAGCCCTTGTGGGAGTATGAATACTTGTTCTATAGGCCCATAAGGCTGGATTGATCTATAAGTGCTAATCTCAACCATTCTTGTGAACTGTTCTATGGAGAATCTTAAGAATGGTTTTATTAGAGGCCTCTACTTGTCCATTTCCTTGTGGGAAGTAAATGGAGGACAAATGCTATTTTATCTTGAATTTCTTGCAGAGGTGTGTAAGGTCTTTATTTTTTAACTAACCTCCATTGTCAGTTATTATCTCAGAAGGTATCCCAAATTGACAAATGATGTGATTCAATATGAACAAAGTGATTTTATTCCCTAAAGCAACGGACAGTGGAATGACTTCTACCCATTTGGTAAAGTAGTTAGTAGTAGTAATGATGAATTTATGTCCACCTGATGAGTTGGGATGAATCTGCCCAACAAGGTCAAAGGCCCAGTGCTGAAATGGCCAATGAGAAATAGAAGGAATAAGCTCCCTACCTGGAGAATGAATTAGGTCTCCATGTTTTTGACACTTTTCACATGATTTGGCAAAATCTATAGCATCTATCTGCATTGTGGGCCAATAGTACCCCGCCCTAAGTAACCTTCGGGCCATGGAAAGACCATTGGAATTTCCTCCACAAATGACCTTGTGGAAGTCAACTAACACTTGGTCAGACTCATCCTTTTCCATGCACCTAAGAAGTGTCCCATCTAAACCCCTCCTATATAGATCACCAGATATAAGGGTATGGCGAGAGGCATTATAGACAAGGTTTCTTCATTCAGATCGGTTAAATGATTCGAGAATGATGCCATCATGAAGGTATGAATAGATAACACCATAATAGGAAGACTCGTGAGGGACCAAGGTACAAATGACATGGCTTTCAGAGGGGTCAAAGATGGGATGGTGTAGCTCTTCCACCAAGAATTCAAATCTTGATTCATGTTGTTCCAACTGAAGGAGTAAAGCTAATGTAGCCATAGCATCTGTAGCCTTGTTTTCTATTCTAGGGATCTATTGAAATGTTACAAATGTGAAATAGCATCATAATGAATCAACCATATTTTTGTAAGGTATCAGCTTATCATCCTTAGTTTGGTACTCTCCATTCACTTCGTTGATAATCAATTGTGAATCCCCAAAGACATGCAGCCCTTTAATTCCCCATTCTATGGCCATTTTCAATCCATTGGTTAAGGCCTTTTATTTAGCAATGTTTTTTGTGCATGGGAACAATAATTTATAGGACTTGGGAATAGTACACCCATGAGGGGAAACAAACAACACTCTAGCTCTTGATCCATTTTGCATATTTGAACCATCAAAGAACATCTTCCAAGTATGCGTGGTCATGTACATGATATGCTCATTTGGGAATTCCACTTGAATATGCATGCTATCCTTGACTGGGAAATCAGCAAGTTGATCTACAATAGCTTGCCCCTTTATAGCCTTATGCTCAATGTACTCTATATCAAATTCCAAAAAAACCATCATCCACTTAGCAATTCTACCTGTGAGAGCAGCCTTACCAAGCAAATACTTAAGAGGATCAATTTTTGCAACAAGATGTATAGTATGGGCAAGCATGCAGTGTCGGAACTTTTGGGAAGCAAACACTACCACTAGGCAAGACTTTTCAATACTATTATAATTGATCTCATAAGATACTAGAGTACGGCTAATGTAGTAGATGGCTCTTTCCTTCCCCATATCATCAAGTTGAGCCAATAATGCCCCCAAGGAAGATTTTGTCACTGAGATGTACAAAATCAATGGTTTTCCTGGGATAGGAGGCATCAAAATTGGAGGATTAGCCAAGTATTGTTTTATTTGATCTAGGCTCTTTTGGCAATCCTCATTCCAAGCACATGTGGCTCCCTTATGCAATGTCTTGTTGAATGGTTGTGCTCTATCTGCAAGCTGTGAAATAAACCTCCGTATGGATTGGAGTCATCCTTAATGACTTCTCATCTGACTAATGTTCTTAGGAGGTGGCATATCTAATATGGCTTGAACCTTTTCAGGATCCACCTCTATTCCTTTGGCTAAAATTATAAATCCTAGAAGTTTACATGAGGTAACCCAAAATGCACACTTTTTTGGATTCAATCTTAACTAAAACTACTCCATTCGATCCAAAATTACTTTCAAATCTTGTAGGTGTGTACCCCTTTTTTTAGACTTGGCCAAGGTATCATCCACATAATCCTCCATGTTTTTATGCATCATATCATGAAATATTGTGGTTATAGCTCTTTGATATGTGGCTCCTACATTTTTTAATCCAAATGGCATGATGTTCCAACAATAGGTTCCCCATGCACATGTGAAGGCTATCTTTTCTTGATCCTCAGGAGCTATTTTTATTTGGTTATAACTGGAAAAACCATCCATTAAAGAGTATATCTCATAGCCTGCAGTCATATCCACTCTCATGTCTATGTTAGGGAGTGGAAAGTCATCATTTGGGAAAGCTTTGTTAAGATCTCTAAAGTCCATGCATACACGAATGGACTCATCATGCTTTGAAACTGGAACAATATTTGAGATCCACTCAGCATATTTGATAGCTCTAATAAATCCTGCTCCTAAGAGCTTTTCTAATTCAGCCTTAACAAGGAGAGCTATATGAGGATGCATTTTCCTCAACTTTTATTTTACTAGTTTAATTCCTGGAGCTATAGATAAGTGATGCATGATAAGATTAGTGTTAAGCCCTGGCATGTCTAAATATGTCCAAGCAAAATTGATTTTCTTCTTTTGTAAGAACTTTGTGTATGCCTTTTTTTCTTGCACTGACAGAGACTAAGCTAGATGAATCAACTATGGAGCCTCTTCCATATTCAAATTTACTAGTTGTGTAGGCTCAATAAGAACTGATGAGCTATCTTGGAAATAACTCAGTAGGTTATTAAGTACCCCATCCTTAGGTTCCTCAAAGAGGTTTTCACCTTTGGATACATCCTTTCTTTTTACTTTTTTTGGTTTTGACACCGCCACGTAGTGGTTTTCGCCATCAGAACCATTTCTCTTTTTTTTCTTTTCTTTTATTTTGTGACTGAGGTACTTAATATTTGGCTCCATCATACTTGTAGGTTCACTAGTGGAAGAGACTACAGGTTCAAGAGCATTTAGGTCATAATCTATTTCATAGTCATTGTGAAAAGTGAGGAGCCGAGGCTCTTGACAAAGTTGTGAGCAATCAATCAAATGATGGTTTACAAGGAGTAGATCAATGAATGGTTCAACATTATTGATACAAAAGGTATTCTCTCCAGTGATCAAATAGTTAGGATCTATCAAGTCTCCTTCTAAGATACCCAAATTAGGGCTTGTCTCACCAAACGAAGCATCATCCACTAAGACAATTCAAGGAGTCCAATCCTCTAGTCCTACACTAGGTTCGTTGGTCACATCGGGTTGAGTACTATAGGTGTGGATGACATCCATGTCCAAATCAACTATTTCATTTGAGAGAGAGTCCCACTTGAACTCATGTGAATCTATTTCTAAATCTCTACTGGGATGCTTACACCAAGAAGGCTTGGGATGCCTTGATGTAGAAGCTTGGAGATTGTGAAGGGTATCACCTTCTCTGGTATCTATATTTTCAACCGTTGAATCATCTGAATCCCCCCAAAGGAGATTGGTGGAAGGCACCCAATCATCAATCATGTCTTGTTGGTTTTGGAGATTAGGTGTATAATTTGAGTCACTGTCACTATCTGTTGTAGCTAGGATAGGAACACTTTTGTTCTTTCCATTATCAAACCCCAGGCCAACCATTGACTTAGTCCTATGACCAAAAAGAGCATGGTCAAGCAGTTCAGCCTTGGCATCTAACCTGTGACTGAGAGGACCATGACCTAGGTAGCCCATGTTGGTGACCAACGTGTATCCTCTCCCATAAGGCAGGAGATGGAGAAAATTTTTCATTATGTAGGTACTTTTCTTCTCTATATATCCAATATCTAACAACCACATCTTCTTTCTCACCCTGAATAGGTACTGAAGGCTCTACAAAAGTATCAAATAGAGTCATGGTTGAAGATGAGGGACACATCTCTTATGATGGTTTACCATAGGACCTAGGTGAAATTGCCAATTTTGTAAAGGAGTCAATTTGATATCCTCCCATACCAAGGTCTATGGACTTGAATTTATCCTTACATTGCTCAAGAGCTGCCCCAAAATTGTCTACTTCTCTATTTAAGGGAACATGGGCCCCTGCTGAAATGGTATTAATAGATAAGCTACTATCACCTGGTATGCAAACTTCCACACCATTGTATGGAAACTTGACACATTGGTGATAGGTAGATGGTACTGCTTGCATGTCATGAATCCATGGGCTACTTAGTAGGATGTTGTATGCTAAAGGACCAGCATCAATGATTTGAAACAAAATGTCCTTTTCAACAGGACCAATTCTGACTAGAAGAACAACTAACCCCTTAGAACTTCTCTCAGCCTCATCATAGGCTTTGATAGTAATTTTCTTCCTAGTATCAATGGCATGCTCTGAGTAACCCAAGTTTTTCAAAAGACTTAAAGAACAAATATTGAGCCTAGCACCCCCATCTATCAACACATGCCTAACATGGGTTTTATGGATCATGACCTCAATGTGAAGGGAAAGATTGTGTGGATGGCTCAAGGCTTTGTCATCTTCTTCAAAAAATGTAAGGTAATGTGGGCTAGCAAGGTGGTTGACCATGTTCTGGAATTGGTCGACATCTATATTATTAGGGACATTTGCTACATGCAAAGCATCCTCAAGGACACGCTTGTGTCTAGGAGACAATTCTAAGAGCTCAAAAATGGAAATATGTGCTGGCGTTTGTTGTAACTGATCAACAAGATTGTAACTCATATCAGGACCCACTGCAGACTTGGAAGGAACATTTTTGGACACTGGTTTCTTGGATTTGCTAGAATTAGGACCCCTAATGATAATAGGTCCTTGGGACTAACTCCTAGTAACAGCATTGAGAGGTTGAGATGACCTTTGAGATTGAGGACCTCTAAGCACAACAATGGGTCCTTCATCAAATATGGGAGGTGAGCTTACATCATAATCATAGGGATCATTCCCTCTCATCATGTTGACATCATTGTCCATAACATCAAGCATATTAATGACATTTTTGTAGCTGTATAGGTATAATTGATTGCGGCCTTGCCATTCTTATTTGTAGAAGTCTCCCCTTTCTCATACTTAGGCAAGGGCTCCTTAAAGGCCTTGTGGTCTACATTTGTGGTCAACCCATCAACTTGTAATTTCCCATTCTCAATAAGGTCTTGAACAAGATGTTTGAGTTTAAAAAAACCTTCAATCTCATGTCCAATCCCATTGTGGTATACACAGTAAGCTTTCTCATTCCACCAATAAGGTTTAGGATCTGGTATGTGAAACTTTGTAGGATCCTGAGGTTGTGCCAAATTATGAGCAATCAAGGTCTTAAAAATGTTTTCATAAGAGTCCCCGAGTTTAGTGAATTGCCTCTTTGCCAACTTAGATTTATCTTGATACTTGGGCTTGTGCTCTTGTTGATCTAAGGATGTCTGCAACTTCATAGCTTGAACTGCGTTAGATAAATTAAGAACTCCTTGTTCCTTAGGTTGTGGAGAGTCAACAACTCCGTCATTGACTACATGCTTATTTTTGTTCCAATATGAGTTCTTTTTATCCTTATTGTTGTTGTTATTGTTTTGGCCATTGTTGTTGTTACTCTGTTTGGCCAAAATACCTTGTTCTTTTAGAACATCCTTGATGTGACATGTAGTTTCTACCATAGTGTCAAAAGAATTAAAGACCATTTTTCTAACTTCGTATCTTAATTTTGTCACTAGATTGCTCACAATTATATCAATCATTTCTTCCTTAGGGATGGTCCTAGAATATTTGGAACATAAGCATCTCCATCTTTGTAAAAATGTCACAAAGGGTTCCCCTTGATTCTATTTTAATTTACACAAATCAAGCATGGTGAGTGACCTTGATAAATTATATGCAAAATGTTGCACAAATATTTGAACAAGTTCTTTGAATGTTTTAATAGGAGGGGTAAGGTTAGTAAACCACTCCATAGCTTGGCCTTTAAAGCTCCTTAGGAATAACCTCATAAGATAGGAGTCCTCATGATGAAATTCAAAGCTCATGATATAGAACTGTCATACATGGTCATGGGGGTCACCACTACCATCATATATGTCATACGTGGGGATTTCAACCTTTCTAGGAAAATCTACCATAACCACACTTTTGTCAATGGGATTGGGACATATGGAGTCCAAGTTAAAGGAACTCTTAGGAGCCATCATTTTCTCCATATTCTTTTGCCTCTACTTAATCACCTCATCAGTTGAAGGGTTTTGCTTCTTAATCTTTTGGTCCACATCAAAGTTGTATGGGACTTTTGCACCCTTATTGATTAGACTTTCCATGAACTGATCCTTATTTTGCTCCACATATTGTTGGAAGGATGGTTCTTATTGCATTGTCATGAAATCAATAGTGTCAAAGTTGACATTACTTCCTCCATGTTGATAGCCATGATGAGCTCATTGGGAGGGTTGTCTTGACTGTCTAGGAGATGATTGTCTCCTATGATGGTTATATCGAGAAGTCCTTCTTACTCTAGGACTAGGTGATCTTGATGGGGTCCTTGACCTTATTCTAGCTCTTGAACTTGGTGAGGGAGTAGATGGTGGAGATTTGGTTCCACTGTTGGCACCCATATTGTTGAATTGATCATGGAGTTCTTGTGCTAGGAGCCTATCTTGTTCTTCTTGTGCGGCTCTTCTCCTTATGTCTAGCAAAGCTCATTCCTCATCCTCTAATCGTTTGAACCTTTCTTCCTTAGCATCTTGTTCATCCAAGAAGGCTTGTTTTTCTCTCTCAATGTACTTCAACCTCTCACTTGTGTATCATGAGGTGTCTCTAAGTGGAGAAGGTTGTCTTCAATGTCTAGATACATTAGCTGCATTGATATGAGCATCACTAGATTCATTGTTTTGGTCTTCATGTTGTGACTGTGCATCTGAGTGAGCTTTTCTATGATGTTTCTCAGCTCGTTGATGAGCATCTAGATACCTTGTGTAAATAGGAGGTGATCCAGGTGGACTATCAGAAGAAGACCCAGCAGACATCGTGCCACCCCTATGTCGTTGGAACATGTCATTAAGAGTTTGATTCATTGCTTCTCTTTGTTGTCTAGTGAAGGTGTAACTCATATCCATATTTGATGAAAAATGTGCTAAAGAGGAACTCAATTCATTGGGATTACTCTTTGGGTCAAAACAAACCTCAAACTCACTCTTAGGGGATTGATTGAAAATGGGTTCTTTTCCCTTTCACTGTTGGCGAGTCTTAACTAAGGGTAACTAATTAAAGACAATCAGGGGTCATTTTCCTTGATTCACTTGGTACCTTGTTGTAACTGACATGAAAGAAAATGAGTCTTGATGATAAGGTGACCTCTTGAAGTGTCAACACCAAACTAAGATAATTAAAGTTCTCTAATGTCCAAAAAGAGATTGTAAGATAGAAATTACAAAAGGCATTACCAACACTATCAAAGAGGTGCTTAAATCAAAGGATCAATATCCTTACATGTTTGTACTAGGAGGATGGACTTAGCCAAATTGTATAATTAAAATTAAATTTGAATGGAAATGGTTTGGACAAAAAGAGTACTAGAATTCTCCAAGAATGTTACTAAAAACTCTAGAGATATACTTTCTCAATAGGAATAATCTTCTAACTTGACAATTTTTCCCAAGGTGATTTTGTAAATCGAATGACACTACCCCTAGAGGGCTAAAATAGAAATTTAGGGTAAAGACAAGCTTCCAGTGGCAAGATAAGTTAGCTTCCTAAAGACCTAGCCAACTAAAAGCAACTGTGAAATGACTGAAGCCAGGTATACAATAGAAAATTCTCAGGCGACACTTTCCAGGCTAACCAGGTGATACTTCTCACTGAGGTGATATTTCACCTTTCACCAGGTGATAGACCTCACAATAACGAGGTGATAGAGTCCAGGTAGATTGGGTGATAATCCAGAAGAAACAAACTATCACGTGATATTTATTCTCAAAGTAGGTGATACTATTGCTAGTTTGCACGACACTTGACCAGAATTGTGTGAAATGTGCATTTTTGGGTCTGTTTGATCAAAAAATTTAGTCTGAGGGTTGATGTTTTCGATATCAATCACAATATCAGTAGAAATTTGACAGGTTTGCAAACAGTAAGAGATCAAACATGTCTTAAAACACTTGAAACAAGGGCAAAAGCAACCTTGCCAAGACAAGCACTTGTGATATCAAAATAGAAAACCTTATGAATACTACCGATTGTTTGAATGTTCAAGAATGTTAACACTGGTATTACACAATCGAAGACACTTCAAGCAATATCTATCCTAGAAATTCAAGGCTCAATACTTAACAACTTGGCCCACACTTGATGCTCACTTGCCTCACACAAAGTGGTTGCCCACAATAGGTATTGGCTTTGTCATGGAAGTGCCAAAGACACAACCAAAGGAGCACATATGGTGAGTAATCTTGGGGTGATTCGGGTTATTCCACTTGGATCAATCCTTGCACCAAGAAGCTAAGTGACAAAAATAAGGGGGCCTCTATCTATGGTTCTTAGTAAGGGCTTCTATTTGTAGTACCCCTCTTGCTCCTCATAAAGGACTGGGACCTCGTGGCCTCAAGAGTACCTTAAGCATTCTTGCTTAATACTTTCCTCATGGTCACAATCCCACAAGTACTCACATCAAGCAAAGACAAGCACTATGTCTACCAAGGTTTTGTGTCCTCGATAGCCTTGAGTTTATAGTGGGTCGGAATAGCCGACAATAAGCTTGTCCCCACTTGGGTCGTTCCTCTTGATTGCTCAAGAGTAGGCCCGGTAAAGGATTCTAGCAATCTAAACAAAAATTGGATCAACTTATGAGGTTCAAGGATTTTGTTTCACCACAAGGGTGAAGAACATACTCCTTTATCTCAAAGCTTTCTCCCAAACACACCAAGAAAAGTTCAATTACCCTCTTGCTTTCAAAATCCAAAGATGGGTCAAGATTTTCTAGTTCACCACAAGGGTGAAGAGCATACTTCTCCTACCACCCAAGAATTCCTACAACAAGATATTAAGTGCCTATGAAATGAAACAACTAGTATATGCTGCACTCAATAAAGAAAGCAATTAAATAAGCACTTGATTTGGGTTTTTATGCTTAGGGAAGCCCTACAAAAATTGTTAGTAGCCCTTGTGCATTTGAAGCTTTGACATGCATTTTTTTAGCAAAATATTTCAAGCAAATGCACCTACAACCACAACTTGTTAGGCCAACAAGGTTAGAATAATCCAAAATTCAATTAGCTCCAAGAAATCCACTATCAAAAGTATTTAAAGCACTAAAGGTGGAACACTTAACTCTTCAAATAAATGTGAAGTGAGTCCAAAAAGTGGAACATTTAACTCTTCACACAAACTCAAAGCAAGTCAACACCTTAGAAAACTAATGAGATCAAGAAAGCATAAAAGGGAGAACTTTTTGGAACACTTAATGCTCTTTTCAAGTAGACCCCTCCCCTATGTATGAATGTTGACCTTATTTCCAAAGGGAAAAAATGAGGGGTGATTAGAAATAAGCAAGTCCAACAACCCAATGTAGCTAACAAGATCAATCAAAAGTACTCTTCAAGTGAGTGTGAAGTGAGTCCACAAGGTGGAACATTTAACTCCTCACACAAACTCAAGGTGAGTCCACACCTTAGAAAACTAATGAGATCAAGAAAGCATAAAAAGGGGGAAACTTTGTGGAACACTTAATGCTCTTTTCAAGTAGACCCCTCCCCTATCTATGAATGTTGACCTTGCATCCAAAGGGTAGAAATGAGGGGTGATTAGAAATAAGCGAGTCCAACAACCCAATTTAGCTAACAAGACCAATCAAAAGTACTCTAAAGTTGCTTATCAATACTACTCACAAATGAAAAAGGGGTTGAATCAATGGAATATTTAACTTTCCAAGAAAACATAGAGTGAGTCCACAAAGTGGTGCATTTAACTCCCTATGTAAACAAGGAATGAATCCATGCCCCCAATCACTCAATGAGATATTTGATATTGGAAATCAAGAAGCATTCACTTACACAAACTTGTAAAAAACAAATCTATGTTCTTTCATTCACCATTAAGAGCTTAAAAGAGATGTACCTATGAAAGCAAGTAAACATTCAAGCCAAACACATGAGAGGTTCTTTTTAGGTCCAAAATCCAAATGAAGGGGAAAGAAACTAAGTACAATTATGCAAATTAATTATGTCTAAGTGCAGGAAATAGAAACAACAAGCTAACTAAATCAAGATTCAGCCAAAAAAACCTCAAAAAGGCTCACTACCAGGTAAAAAAATAGACTGCAGACACCAGAATTATCACATGACACTTCTTAGTGTACTGGAGTGATAATATTAGTCTGAGTGATACTCTGCTCTATACCCAGGTGATACTTTATCCGAGACCAGGTGATAGTTCTTGAAACATGCGGGCGATACTTTCGATAGGTGAAGTATCACTCATGTATACAGAGAACTATCACGTGATATTCCTAGAACTATCGTGTGATACACTGAGATAGAAAACCCAGAGACCATGAATAATGTCCAAAAATCACCAAAAATATGATAGAAATGCAAAATTTAAAGGATAAAGCTAATCTACTCTACCCCACGGTGGGCACCAGAAATGTACACACAAAAGTAGTGCACTTCTATGAATCCTTAGAATCAAGAACACTCAAGAATAAGGTCTCAAAAATTGATCCATAGCTCTTTATGTATGGAGTTGCAAGATTTAAAATTGCTCTTAGCTAGAGCTATTAAGCTAATGACCTTGCTAGTTAACCACACAATGAGAGATTCAAGTGAAGACAAGGGAAAGAATGCCAATATCCCCAAGAATCAAATGAAATGCAATGCAAGATAGATTAAGATGAATATGAAAGCTAAGCTATGGAAATGAAAGTACAATGCAACTAAACTATGAAAGGAAAGAACAAGTGTTACAAATCCTTCCTATTTAAACTATGTGAGATTAATCTATTGCATAAAGAAAGTCTATACTAAGAATGCCATGATTATGCAACTATGAAAGCAAGCTAAATGAGATGCAACAACAATGTCTTCAAAGCTTGGATGCAAGAAAGTCTTCAAAGAGCTCCAAATGACCTAGAAAACCTGCAACATAACATTAGTATTCAAAAGATGGATGATATGCAAATGAGGAAGAGAGCTCTTCTTTTATAAGAAATGAAAAGGAATGGACCATGGAGATTAAGAGGAAAAAGACTTAATCAACGGTGGAGCATCAAAGAGGGGCAATCCATGTGCACAAATATCCTCCAATAGGAAAATAAGAGTTGACTTTTGTGTCCATATAAGACAAAAAGTACTTTTCTCCTTTTTATAAAATAAGAATAATGCTTTATTTGTGCAACCTAGGATAGGATGAAAAGTGGGGGCTTTTTTATTTATTAAAAAAGGAGGAAATATTCCTTTTAAATAAATAAAAACTTTAGGATAAAATGTTTAGCCCAAGACAAATAATTGAAAATGATAAAAAGTGATTTGATTAAGGAAATTGATATAATTGAAAAATGTTGATTTTTGAAAATATTGATTCAGGGATTTGATAAATTGCTAAATGGGAGCCCAAAGTCTAGGTGACCATTTTAGGGTGCATACAGTCCCTAGTCAAAATAATATGGTTATGGACAATGAATGGTGTTTCCCTTGTAATCAGCCTCATAATTAGGCTACATGTTCAAATGGATGGATGAACCAAGCACTGATGGTTCAAAATGCCTCACAAGCTCAATCAGAGGCTTCTTCCAGTGGATTAGTTCCTCAACAAGAACCACAAGATAATGAGACTACTCTCTTCAATTGGGAGCAGCAAGATTTCAATGGAGTTATTGGTGAACCTTCCATTGCTGCCAACACAAGGTCAAAGAGAAGAGCTCAAGACATGGAGCGAGAAGACTCTGGGATTAAAGCTACTACATCTACAGAGCCACTGCAACAAGCTAACCCCATCATATTAAGAAGGCTCCCATCATGATCTGATTTATGAACCCAGATTACAATACCTGGTGTGATACCTATAGTATTGTAGAATTCAACACAAAAATTGATAAGATCAACAACAAGATTGCAAACCAAAAAAAAAGTGTTCCATTCCATTCAAATATTGAAGTTTATACAAATCTGATGGATCCCAAGGCTCACAATAATCCCTTGGAATCAAAATGAAGAGTCATCATAATGTTTATTACAAATAAACTATTAAACCTATTGTTGTCACTAGGGATTGCACCCATGATGGCTAAGTATAAAACCTAGCAATCCCGTGAAACGTGGGAATACTCTCAAGATGTGGGACTGCTTCTTGAGAATAGACCTCTGGATTAAGGGCTAGCTTCCCCATTTGTATCACCTAAACTGCACTAACTTTGAAGGGAAAGGGATAGAAGGATTGCATAAAACTGAAACAACTAAATCTAAGTTAGGTGATTCACCAAACTGAATAGATCCACAAACTGAAAACAAACTCACAATATAACCCCAGCACATAACAAGAACCCCACAACTCTTCCAAATCTGATTTTCCTTTTAGAAAAACAATCAAGTGCTGAATGTGAATGAGAAGGAAAGTTAATTTTCACAACTCAACACAGTTACATGCACACAGATTTGAAAACCTCCAAGGAAACCAATGCTTACAAAATAATTGAATGGACATACTATCATGCAAAGGATCAGAATCAATGACAATACATAAAACTAAGTTCATCAACCAACTCACAAACTATAGAAAAAGAAGGGAATGATTTTTCTTTAGCTGGAATAAAAGGAGCTACAATATCAAATTGCTTCACAAGAGCTACAAAATTCACCTCCTGAGAATGAGGGAATGAAGAACTAGCCTACTATCACCTAAGTGAGAGGCATATATAGGAAATCTAGAGAATCTGCAATGAAGACCACCACCTTGCCAAGAATAGAAAAGCCTCAGCCATTAGGACCATGATCACATCACTCTAAAATTCAGATGCCCCACTTTCGAGAATTTAGGGGGGACGGAAAAAGTGGGGACCCTAAAATAGACTAGTCAAAGGAAGACTATCCCACCACTAAGTCATGCATCATGATGATATTCTAACAAGGCTTATAAAACACCATGTCAGAATTTACAATAAGGCCCTTGCAATGACTTTATATTTAAAAATTTTATCCCCTTACACCAAAATAAAGTAGATTCTAATAATATTTTAAGATATTCTCAACTCAAAAGGGATGAGGAAAATATCTAAAATATTTACATTTAATACATATCCATATTACCTAAAGGGCACTTAGTATGTAAAATAAAGCTATAATAGTCTCAACCCAATATGAAAAAGGGGAGGAACACATTAATAGGCTATCTCAAAAATTAGAACTAAGCCCCTCTTACAAAAAAATCCTCAACCTAGGACTTATGACAAAGCTCCAACAAAGACTTAAAATACATTAACTTTGAAATATAGTATTTAAAATAAAAGTTAATGTAGACTCAACCCTAACAAAAGGGGAGAAGAAAAAATGTGAATCACAACATCATCTCTTGGCTGTGGCAATAAGAAGTTCAACCCTTGACAAATGGCAAGTTTCTGCTTCAACTGGCACTCCTTTGGACTGATCTTTTGAGCTCGATGGCAACCTTTCATTATTGAAAATAGAAACAACAACCTCCATCTCTGGCAACTTGATATCAAGGTAGGCATTATCATGAGTCATTTCATTTTATTTTTTGAACCTTTCGAGGGCATAATCATGTATTTTGAATTGGCACTAGTATTCGACATGTAGCATTGTTGCATTGCATTGAGTATTGCATCGTATCTCTATTACTTCTCTGTTATTTCTTAGGGTATTTGATATCTTTGGCTCTGTCATTATTTAATAAACTAGGGCATGGTTTTTTCCTTCTATTACATTTGTTGTGGCACTGATAGCTTTTTATTGTTTTGAAAGCCCGATGATGCAAAGGCTAGGGCGTGGGTTTACGAATTGCTATCTATTGCATCTTTGCGTTTCACTTGGGACCCTGTGAAATTGAAGCTCATTCCTTCGAGCTAGGGCACAACACTTGATGTTCTCTGTATTGCCATATAACCATCTATTGTACATTGTATTCATGGCATCCTTATTGTGGTATGGCATTTGTTTTTGAATTTGAAACTCTTAAATCATGCAAAGCTTGCAAATCATGTGCTAGGGTATGCTATTGAAGGCATCCTTGAGAAATCCTAATGTTGGAAAGCCACAGATTGGGTGTGGTGACTGTGTTGCATATATATCTTTCTTTGTTTCAGAACTTAGGGCACAATCTTGTATTTGGTTTCACTGTTTGTATGAGCCCAAAAATGCAAGGCAATGGCACATTTTTTGAATTGCTAAGGCATACTCGAGGCGTATTACTAAGCCTCACTGCAAACACATCCCCTTGATTGAGCTTACTATGCATACTGCTATCTTTGCGGTATACTGTGTGTTTCCTCGAAGGTATGCTGGACTGTTTCAATAGCTTGAGAATACATATGATAGGGCATGGTTATTGATCAATGAATGGCATCACTGTTATGTGTTTACTATTTGTACTCCATTTGTTTCTAGCCTGTGAATCTTTTACATCTGTTCATTGGGGCATTTTCTATTCTCCCACCTCTGGATTCTCAAGGTCATGTTAATGTATGCATCATTATTTTTTATAACCCCTAAGGCCTAATAGGGTGCTGTTGGTACTGATATTATTTGAATACACTCCTTTCGAAGATGGATAGATCATTACCACTAGTCTTCACTTGCAACTGAAGTATTTGCCCATTGTTATAAATGTATTATCATTTTTTCACTCTCTATCCATGAACTTGGAAGCCTGTGAGGCATCATATTGCTATTTCCTTATTCAATATATGTAAACATGGTTCGAGAGCATACCTAGTATTTGAAATTGTATCTTGGTGGACCTCCACTTTCATAGTCATGCTAAGCCTTCATAAAAGTGATGTCATGCTATATGATGTTACAACCATGAAAGAACAGGGCATCATGTAATACTTGTTGTTAGATAGCCTGTACTTTGTTTGCATTTGTTTGTTAAAAACTAAGGGCTCCATGTATATCTCTATTTTGAAAAAAAACATAGGCATTTGTATTTGATTAAATTTGAAACTGAATGTATCTTTTCTTGCATATTTCATGGTGACTGTGGTACCCCTCCGTTATAAAGTTTTGAAAACTTAGGGCATCCTCTATTTTTGCTGTGACACCTAATGCTTCATATGATCATTGAACCCTTTACATATAGATACCTGAGTATATGAGTATGCTGTGAGATATTACATATCATGAGAGCATGTTGGGGAATTGTACTCATTGCTGAGCCTTATGGAGTCTCAAACTATGAGGTCTATTAACCTATTGGCATCCTTATAACTGATTGAGCAATTAATGATATTTATTAGCTCTGTTTGGTATAACATCTCATGCAGTTGTCTACTTCATCTCAAATAGATGACTCCATGATGTGTTGCTATTGCTCTTTGTTATATGAAATGCTATGCTATCTATGAACATTCTTTCAACTGGCCCCCTAATGTAGATAATCACATTCATGCTATATCATTTTAATAGAATGTAGATTGAAACATATTTATGCCCTAAATGAAATGCATTAAGTTTATTTCAGCATCATCTGTTGTACTTATCTGATCATGTGGATTGTGTGCCCTCGACAAGTATGTGCCATTTGAACATCTATGCAACAGAGTGCCCTTTCTGATTCATAGGTTTGTGTACTTTGCCATTAGCTTTGTTCCATAACTAGGTGCCATGTTGTTCTCTAAAACTGCCAGTGCTCTGTTCTATTCTCCATATGTATCCATATTTCTTGAGTGTCTCACTTACCGAATGCCTCCCCGCATGAGTCAATGCCTCTCATTGAGATGGTTAGAGTTTCCAAAAACTCTATGGGAATAGAGCTTCTGACAACCCTCACTGGTTCAGTGTAGGGTACTGGGAAACTTAATACTGATCATGGGTGCTTTTGACCTGTAATGTGGTCTCTCTCTAGGAAAATGAGATTCTCTTGAGAGAGCCCACATTACAGGACATCATCATTCATCTGCACATGGAACAAACACATTAGTAAAAAACAATGGTATTTCATTTATTTCCAAAGGCTCCTCGATGCACATGCCCTGAGCATAGATTGTGCCAGGGGTGCATGACTGAGTGCATGTATGCATGCTATAGATGTTGTGGCACCATGCATTACTTAGATCCATTGGATCTAACCCACTTTTCTTCTCTCTTTGTAGGTTCAGGATCACAGGAGCACACCGAGCACATAGAAGAAATCAACATCTCACTACCAGGCAATGTCTAGTACCCTTGCATCTTGCTCCATTAATTTATGTATACTTGCACTCATTTATGCAACTCCTGCATTTTCTATGCTCATGACATGTGTGAGCTCATATGAATTTTTCCCTTTCAGTTCTTTTCTCTTTCTATACAACATACTCAGGATATGATATGTAACCTTAGCTACAGTAATACTTTCTTTCTTTTCATGTACATTGCAATGAATGAACACAAATCTTAATCAGATCACATAATAATGCAAAATAGGGTACAACTCATCTAGTAACTAGGCTTTCAAAATGTGTCAAAAATATGACAACTATCAAAATTTATCAAAAACTATATATAAAATTTAGGTCCACTTGGAGAAGGCATAACTTTCGCATCCTAGCTCCGAATTGTGAACCGTTTAATTTGTTGGAAAGGTATTCAAATATTCTTGAACCAAGTTTCAAAAATAGTGATGCTGTGTCCCTATTTTTGAGCAGCATGTTTTCCCAGAAATACATAGAAGACCCTCAAAATTGCAATTTACTAAACCATATGAAATTTTGAAAAATTAGATTTCAGTATTTTCCTAATTTAATCCTAAGAATGTCATTACAAGAAAAGAGGGCCAGACTCTCAAAGAGGTGGAGCCCATCATAGTAAAAACACAACAAAGAGTACACACTGTGACACCTTTCAACATTGTAGACAACATGAAGAAGGTGAACATTACTATGTCTATGTGGGACTCTTTGGCTATTTCAAGTCAACCTGTGATTTTGAAGAAAGCTATGACTAAAATGACAACTCCTTAGCCTGTAAAAGAAGTTGCAAAGCCAGTGTTGGTTTACACTGATCAAGAAAAGGAGGCTCCAGGTAGCAACTCCAAAGGCAATATTGTTGTCATATTTTTACACATTTTGGAAAACCTAATTACTATATGAGCTCTGTACCCTAGTTTGCATTATTATGTGGTCTTGATTAAGATTTGTGTTCATTTCCATTGAAAATTACATAAAAGGAAAAGAGAAATTACTGCATCTAAGATTACATGTACCAATATACTAAATATGCTGTATAGAAAGAAGAAGAGAACTGAAAAGACAACATTCATATGAGCTCACACATGTCGTGAGCATAGAAAATGCAAGAATTGCATAAATGAGTGCAACTATAAATAAATTAATGGGGCTAGATACAGGGGTACTAGACATTGCCTGGTAATGAATTGATCTTTTGTGTGCCCGGTGTGCTCTTGAGATCCAGAACCTGCAAGAAGTGAAGAGAGGAGATGGGTTAGATCCAATGGATCTATGCAATGGCTAGTATCACAAGATCACATAATTCATACATACACTCAGCCATGCACCTCTAACAAAGGTTGTGCTCAGGGCATGGACATGAGAATCATCCAAAGAACCAAAAAGGCACCATGGTTTTTACTAACATGTTTGTTTCATGTGCAGATATAGGGAAGCTGATCCAATAAGAGTTCCATGAATGATCTAGGTCCTTGATGTGGGTAATGATAGAGGAACCTTATGTACTCTATCTATTACCCCTTCAAGGGCCAAGAGCACACACAATGTGTACAAATAGGGAATATTTAGATGATCTAGCATCAGTCAATCTAAAGAGTAACAGAGGGCTACATGGCATCTTGTTTTGAATAGAGCTAATGGCAGAGTACACAAATCTATGAATCGGATAGGGCACTCTATTGCATAGGTGTTCACATGCCACATACATGCTGAGGGCACACAATCTACATGTTCAAAAAAGGTACAATAGATGATGCTTAAAGATAAAACTTAATGCATTACATTCAGGGCATAAATGTGTTTCAAATCTGCATTCTATAATGATGAGATAGTATGAATATGATAATCTACATTAGAGGGCATTTGAAAGGGGCAAATGATCATAGATTGCATGGCATAATGTCAGAATGATAAGAATCTACAATGACATGAAAGTGAATCAGAGCTAGTAACAGAGCATGATAATCAATGGGCATAAAATTTAATATCCTTCATGTATAGGAATTAGTGCATGAGCAATTTGAGGTTGATAGTGAACAAATCAGATCTAGGTGTATATGTGCCTCTAAGAGTACACAACATGATCAAATCTACAGGCTCTCATGGTGATCAACAATGCAATAATAGGGCATGATAAACAACAGCAATACTATGATCCCCTGTTCTTTCATGGATGTAACAGCACATGGCATGCCATCATTTTAATGGAGTGGCTTAGCATTACAATGAAAAGAAAGATTCATCAAAGATAAAATGAGAAAATGCAGAGACCATCAAAAGAATTGCCCTTATGTGCTCTCGGGCTAATAAGAATAAGAAACAGTAAGATAAACATGGTGCCAAAATCAATGGATACAAAGCATCTCAAAACAGTGCCAACATTCTTGTTCACAATGCCCTCGATGAACAAAGCCTTAAGTTTCTTGGGCTTATTCAAACAAAGCAATTAAAAAAAGTGCCCTATCATATGATCATCGGGCCTACTGGAGTTTCAATAGAATTCAATGCAAATAACCATGCCCTAATATTTCTAGAGCTTCATAACAGGAAGGATAAACAAAATATATCAAATGCCATAGCAGAAAGATATGAAGCCACAACACATGGTGCCAACAGCAAATATGATAGTGCCCTAGCCCAAGTTTCATGGGCTTCAAATAGTAAACACATAATGTGAAAGCCATAATAGTGGATTCAAGATCAGTTATATGTGTTGAAAATAAATTGCAATCATAGTGCCCTAGTACCACAGTCACTATGAAACAAGCAATACAACATTCAAATGCAATCAATGAAGAAAAATAGTGCTATTCCAAATGAACCAGTGCCATTTGGAATGAAGACAGAGCTTTTCGAGATGCAAAGTAATGAAAATTAAAATCTTTGAAATGCCTACCTCATATCGATAAGATGATGTTGATGTTTCTATTTTGAGAATGGAAGTTGCTATTCGGGTTGCAGAGGAGTTTGTATGCACCCAAAAATGGTCACCTAGACTTTGGGCCCCATTTATTCGATTTATCAATCCTGAATCATTTTGATCATTAATCAATATTTTCAACATTATCAATTTCTTGATCAAATCCTAATTTCGATCATATATTGGACTTTTATCCTTGGGCTAACCATTTATCCTAAGTCTTTATTTGATTAAAAGGAATATTTCCTCCCCTTTTGATTAAATAAAAAGCCCACCTTTTCCTCTTATCCTAAGTTGCACAAATAAAACATTATTCCTATTTTACAAAAAAGGGAAAAAGCACTTTTTGTCTCACATGAGGCTCAAAAGTCAACACTTCACTCTCATTGGAGGATACTTGTGCACATGGATTGCTCCTCTTTCAACCTCCACCGCTGATTAAGACTTTTTGCCTCTTAATCTCCATGGTCCATTTCTCCTCATTTCTTATAAAAGGAGAGCTCTCTCCTTCATTTGCATATCCATATTTTATGCTATTGTTATGCTGCAGGTTTTGGAGCTCTCTTTGAAGACACTCAAGCTTTGAAGCCTTGACATTTTAGTTGCATTTTCATAATAGTTTTTCTTTCATAGTTACATTCATAGCATATTAGCTTAGTTTCCTTTTATGCAATAGACTAGATCTCACATAGCTTAATTAGGGGCTTGGAATCTATTGTACTTCTTTTCATAGCTTAGTTTACATTTCATTTGATAGATTAGTCTTGCACATTCATACTAGTTGCATTTGCATTCCATTTCCATTTAGATTCTTGGAGATATTGGCACTCTTGCCCTTGTCTTCACTTGAATCTCTCATTGTATGGTTGACTAGCAAGGTCACCCTCTTGTAGCTCTAGCTGAGAGCAAAACTCATAGTCCCTTGCAACTCCATGCATAGAGAGCTATAAGCCGCTTTGTGAGGCTTCACTCTTGAGTAACCTTGCATGCAATGGTTCATAGAAGTGCATATTTTAGTGTGTACATTTCTGGCGCCCACCGTGGGGGCGAGTAGATTAGCTTTGTCCCTTTAATTCTGTATTTTTTCGTCATTTTCGGATTAATTTTTGGAAAAATCTACGTCTCTGGTTTTCTGTCTCAGATTATCGCGCGACACTTCTCAGAAATATCGCGTGATATACTTCCTGTCTTGGCGCGATAGTTCACTCGAAAAGTGTATCGCACGCATATATTGACTTCTGTCGCCTGACATCGGGCGAAGTATCACTTGTCATCGTGCGAAGTATCGCTCGACTGAGAAGTATCGCCTGACTATAGGAAACTGTATCGCGCGATACTGTTGAAGACTGAGAAACATCGCCTGATCTGGCAGAGACTTGCGCTTTCAGTTTTTTTTGTCCGAATTTGATCATTTTAGTTTGCTATTTTATTTTGCTGTGTTTAGATAGGTCTAACTTGCATCTTTTAGCTTGAATCCATCAGATTATTGCACATTTACATTTGGATTTTGATTTTGCTAACATTGTGGGTCTAACAAGTTGTGTTTGTAGGTGCTTTCCTTTGCTTGAAAATTGCTAAAAATGCATGTCAAAGAGGGCTACTAACAGTTTTTGCAGGGCTGCCCAAGCATAAAAAAACAAAAAAAATAAATTTTCATTTCTTGCTTTTTGTTATTTTCCTTTCATTTGTGGCATCTACTAATTGTATTAGGAATCTTAATACCTTGTGAAAGGGATCTTGAGGTGGTAGGAGAAGTATGCTCTTCACCTTTAGGTGAATCAGAAAATCTTGACCCATCTTAAGGTTTTGGAAGCAAGGGGGTAATTGATCTCTTTGCTTGGTGTGTTTGGGAGAGATTCTTGAGATAGGGGAGTATGCTCTTCACCCTTGTGGTGAATCAAAAACCTTGAACCTCAAGATTTGATCCATTTTGTTTAGTTTAGGAATCCTTTAGTGGGCCTGCTCTTGAGCAATCAAGAGGAACGACTCAAGTGGGGACAACCTTGTCATCATTCTCCTTGGTGGCAAGTGATTCCAACTCACTATAATCTCAAGGCTATCAAGGACACCAAAAACCTTGATAGACATAACACTTTTCTTTGTTTGATGTGAGTAGCTCATGGGATTGCGACCATGAAGAAAACATTGAACAAGAATGCTTAAGGTACTCTTGAGGCCGCGAGGTCCTAGTCCTTTATGAGGAGCAAGAGGGGTGTTGTGAACGGAAATCCTTATTAAGAACCATTAGATAGAAGCCACCCTCTTTTAGCCACTTATCTTCTTAGTGCAAGGATTGATCCAAGTGGTTTACCTGGATCACCTTAAGATACTCACCATATGTGTCCCTTTGGTTGTGTCATTTTGACATTTCCATGACAAAGCCAACATCTCTTGTGGGTAACCACTTGGTGTGAGGTGAGGGGGCATCAAGTTGTGGGCTAAGTTGGTAAGTATTTGCTTGAAGTGTTTTCGATTGTGTGATACCAGTGTAAACGTTCTTACATACAAACAATCGGTAGCATTTATAGGGTGTTGTTTCAATTTTGATATCACAAGTGCTTGTCTTGGCAAGGTTGTTTTTGCCCTTGTTTCAAGTGTTTGAGACCATGTTTTGATCCCTTTCTATTTGCAAACCTACCGAAATTCAGCTGATACCATGACTGAAATCGAAAACATCAACCCTCAGACTGAAATTTTGACCAAACAGACCCAAAAATGCAAATTCCACACAATTCTGGTCAAGAGTTAAATAATTCTGCAACAGTATCGCGCCCTGTAAGGCGAAGTATCGTGCGATACTTCGCACATAATAGAAATATCACCCCCTTTGAAGAGAAATATCGCGCGATAGTTCACCCTTGACGGACTATCGCCCGACCTGCCTGGAGTATATCGCCCGCCAGTGTTAAGAAGTATCGCCTGTCTTAGGGTGAAGTATCGCACGGGTATAGGTTTATCGCCCCAGTAGCCTGGAGTATATCGCCTGGTTCATTTTTGTCATGCTTAAATTTTGGTCAGTTTCAGTTGCTGTCAATTAGGCTAGGTCTTAGAGCAGGTTTCTCACCCTGACATTTGAGATTTGTCTTGACTCCAAATCTCTGGTTCTTAGTTCTCTGGGATAGCATCATTTGATTTACAAAGTCACTTTGGAATAATTGTCAAGATAGAAAGCCATTCTTGGTGCCAAGGTTCAGCTTTAAAATTGTTAGCTATATTCTGGGAAAATTTTAGTTCTCTTATTGTCCAAATTGCTTTCATTTTCAATTATCTTTTGGCCTAGTCCAACCTCCTGATTCAAAAGTGCAAGGGTAGTCACCCTTTGATTTGAAGCACCTCTTTGACAGTGTTGGTAAAGCCCTTTTTTTTTTCTTTTTCATTTCTCTTTGGACAATAGAGGACTTCGATTATCCTAGTTTGGTGTTGACACTTTGAAAGGTCACCTTATCATTGAGAATATCTCTCTTTCATGTCAGTTACGACAAGGTACCAAGTTAATCAAGGGAAGCGACCCCCTGTTGCCTTTAGCCAGTTACCACCTATCAGGACTCGTCGACAACCTAAGGGAAAAGGACCCCTTTTTGACCAATCTCCTAAGAGTGAATCCGAGGTTTTTTTCAATCCGGGAGCTAACCCTAGTGAAGTGAGAACCTCTTTCATACCACTTTCATCAAGTATGGACATGAGTTACACTTTCACCCGACAACAAAGAGAAGCCATGAATCAAACTCTCGAGGATATCTTTCAACGACACAGAAGAGAGTATGGTGGTTCTTCTCATGCCAGTCCACCCGGGTCACCTCCTAACAACGCGAGGTATTTTGATGCTCATCAACGAGCCGAAAGACAGCATAAGTCAGCTCACTCAGATTCAGGGTCACAACACGAAGACCAGAATAACGAATCTAGTGATCACCATATCAACGCAGCTAATGCAATAAGGCATTCAAGACAAACCTCCCCACTTAAAGACACTTCTCGATATGCAAATACAAGATTGAGAAGCATTGAGAGAGAGAAGCAAGCCTACTTAGATGAACAGGCTGCTAAAAAGGAAAAATTTCAATAATTAGAGGAAGAGGAACGTGCATTGTTGGATATACAGAAAAGAGTCGCCCAAGAAGAAGAAGATAGCCTCTATGCACAACAACTCCAAAGTCAATTTAATGGGAGGGGAGCCAATAGTGGGATCAACTCGCCCCCATCTACCCCTTCCCCTAGCCCTCGAAGAAGATCAAAGACACCCTCACGATCCCCAAGTCCTAGAGGAAGAAGGACTTCAAGATATGACCATCATAGGAGACAGTCGTCTCATAGATATTCAAAGCAACCCTCCCAACGAGCACATCATGGCTCACAACATGGAGGCAGTTATGCTAAATTTGATCATATGGACTTCATGACTATGCAACAAGAACCATCCTTTCAAGCCTATGTGGAGCAATACGTGGAACAAAACAAAGACCAATTCTTGGAAAGTCTTATCAACAAAGGCGCTAAAGTTCCATATAATTTTGATGTTCACCAAAAAATCAAGAAACAGAATCCTTCAACTGATGAGGTGATCTTACAAATACAAAAGGATATAGACAGAATGAAGGCTCCCAAGAGCACATTTCATTTGGACTCCATATGTCCTAACCCCATTGAAAAAAGTGTGGTGATGGTAGAATTTCCTAAGAAAGTGGAATTCCCAACATACGACAAATATGATGGCACTGGTGACCCTCACGACCATGTTCGACAATTCTACATAATGAGCTTTTCCTTTCACCATGAAGACTCCTACTTGCTGAGATTGTTCCCAAGGAGTTTAAAAGGTCAAGCCATGGAGTGGTTCACCAACCTTTCCCCTCCAGTAAAGACATTTAGAGAACTTGTCCAAAGATTTGTGCAACATTTCGCTTACAATTTATCTAGGTCGGTCACCATGCTTGATTTGTGTAAACTTAAGCAAAATCAAGGGGAATCTTTTGTCACCTTTTTACAACGATGGAGGCGATTGTGTTCAAAATACCCAAGGACAATCCCTGAAGAAGAGAGAATTGATATCATTGTGAACAATCTAATACCAGAACTCAAATATGAAGTCAAGAAAATCCCATTTAATTCTTTTGATACTATGGTAGAGGTGGCATGTCGCATTGAGGATGTCCTAAAAGAACAAGGAATTTTGGCTAAACCAACGAATAACAACAATAGCCAAACTAACAATACTAATGGTAACAAGGACAAAAAGAACTCTTATTGGAACAAAAACAAGCAAGTCGTCAACGACGGAGTTGTTGATTCATCTCAAGTCAAAAATGAAGGAGTTCTTAACCTCTCTCATGCAGTTCAAGCTATGAAGTTGCAAACATCGTCAACGCAGCAAGACAAACCTAAGTATCAAAAGAGATCTAAAACGGAGAAAAGACAATTTACTAAATTGGGAGAATCCTATGCAGATGTTTTTAAGACATTAGTTGCTCATAATTTGGCGCACCCACAGGATCCTACAAAATATCGAATACCAGATCCTTTACCTCATTGGTGGGATGCTAAGGCTTTTTGCGTTTTCTATAATGGGATTGGACACGACATAGAAAATTGTTTTAAACTCAAGCATCTTGTCCAAGACCTTATTGAGAAAGGACAATTACAAGTGGATGGGTTAACTACTAATGCAGACCATAAAGCCTTTAAAGAGCCCTTGCCTAAATATGAAAAAGGAGAGAATTCTAGCAGTAAGAATGGCAAGGCGGCTATTAACTATACATACACACATGCTGATAATGTGATTAACATGATTGAAGTGGCTGACGATAATATCAACATGGTGAGAAAGAAAGATCCTTATGGACATAATGTGGACTCAATTCCTATGACTAATGAAAGACCCGCTGTGGTGATAAG
Organism: Chamaecyparis obtusa; assembly: GCA_027943335.1. Lineage (NCBI taxonomy): Eukaryota > Viridiplantae > Streptophyta > Pinopsida > Cupressales > Cupressaceae > Chamaecyparis > Chamaecyparis obtusa. Next base: position 322,266 of record BSBK01003446.1, read on the forward strand.
AGGTCCTCACTCACAAGGAATGCCCCAGTCCCTCAATGCTGTCACTAGGGGTCAGGCCCAAGCACCCATTATCATCAAAGGTCCTAGCACTAGCAAGTCTAAACAGCCCGTGTCCAAAGGTGCTCCTCCAAAATCTGTCGTTGGTCCTGCTTCCAATTATAATCTTATTGACCAACTACAATGTACACCCGCTCAGATATCCATTTTTGAGCTTTTAGAATTATCTCCTAAGCACAAGCGTGTCCTCAAGGATGCTTTGCGAGCGACCAATGTCCCTAATAACTTAGATATCAACCAATTCCAAAACATGGTCAACCATTTGGCTAGCCCTCATTTCCTCACCTTCTCAGAAGAAGATGACAAATCCATTAGCCAGCCACATAATTTGGCCTTACACATCGAGGTCATGATTCATAAAACCCGTGTTAGGCGTGTACTGATAGATGGGGGTGCAGGGCTCAATATTTGTACCCTGAGTTTGCTGCTAGCGCTAGGGTATTCTGAGAACGTCATTGACACAAAGAAAAGAATCACAATCAAAGCATATGACGAAGCAGAAAGAAGTTCTAAGGGATTGGCTGTTTTGCCTATTCGTATTGGTCCCGTAGAAAAAGACATACTATTCCAAATTGTTGATGTTGGACCTCTAGCCTACAACATTTTGCTAGGTAGGCCATGGATTCATGAAATGCAGGCAGTCCCATCGACATATCACCAGTGTGTTAAGTTTCCCCATAATGGTGTAGAAATTTGCATCCCTGGAGACAGTGCTCTATCAGTTAATAACATTTTTGCGGGATCACATGTACCTTTGAATAGAGAAGCTGACAGTCCTAGTAGTTCACTTGAACAATGCAAGCAGAAATTCAAGACCATGGACCTTGGGATGGGAGATTATAAGATTGATTCTTTTACAAAAATGCCAATCTCTCCTAGGTCTTATGGGAGACCCTCCCCAAATGTGAAGCCTTCGTCATCAACAATGACATTATTTGGGAAATTTGTTGAGTCTTCAGTCCCCATTCAAGAAGAGAAAGAGGAAGTTGCTGTAAGGAACTGGATATATCGCGAGGAGAAATACAAACATAATGAGAATTTTGCTCCTTCACCTGAAACTTATGGGAAAGGGTATACACTGGTTAAAAATATGGGATATCCAAGATTTGGTCCCCTTAGTCATAGGCTGGACACTAAAGCTGAGCCTCTTGATCATGCTCTTTTTGGATGAAAAAATAAGTCCATGGTCAGCTTAGGTTTTGAGAATAAGAAGAAGAAAGGTATCCCTGTCCCAGCTGCAACGGACAGTGACAGTGATGCAGATTATACGCCCGATCTCTCCAACCAACAAGATGTGTCTGATGATTGGGTGCCCTCAATGAATCTCCTTTGGGGAGATTCCACAGATTTGATGCTTAATACTCCTACTATCCTAGCTGCGACGGATAGTGATTGTGTGACTTCTCGATCGACAAAGGAAAGTGTTACTGTCCTAGCTGCGACGGATAGTACCAACACTAGCACTAGAGAGGGGGAAACCCTTCCTAACCTTGAAGCTTCTACATCACGAGGCCTAAATGATGACTCAGAGATAGACTCCCATGAATATGAATGGGATTCACTTTCAGACGCAACAATTGATCTAGACGTGGATATTATCCATGCCTATACTACCCAACCCGATGCAACTAACGATCCTAGTGTCGGACTAGAGGATTTCCCTCCTCAAATCGCCTTAGTAGACGACGCTTCGTTTGATAGGATGAGCCCCAATTCAAGTATCTTAGGAGAAGACTTGATGAGCTCCGATTATATGGTCACCAGAGATGACACCTTTCGCATTAACAACATCGAACCTACCATTGACTTACCCCTTGTTCACTTTGACCTGATTGACTGGTCTCAGCGCCACCAAGAGCCCACATTCCTCACATTTCACAATGATTACGAAATCGCTTGCTATCTGAATGCTCTCGAACCCGTGGCTTCTTCCACCAGTGAACCAACAACCAGCATGACAGAGCCTGATATTAAGTACCTCAGTCTCAAAACAAAAGACAAAAAGAAAAATAGGTTTGATGGCGAAAACCACTTTGTGGCGGTGTCAGAACCAAAAATAGTAAAAAGAGATGATGCATCCGAAGGTGAAAACCTCTTTGAGGCACCTAAGGATGGGGTACTTAATAACTTGCCAAGTTATTTCTAGGATAGATCATCAATATTGATTGAACCAACAAAGCCGGTCAATTTAAACACAGAAGAAAATCCTCAGATAGTCCATCTTGCTCAGTCTTTATCAGAGGAAGAGACCAAGGCATATGTACAGTTTTTACAGAAAAAGAAAATTAATTTTGCATGGACCTACTCAGACATGCCAGGGCTTGACACAAATCTCATAATGCATCACTTATCTATAGCTCTAGGAGTCAAGCCAGTAAAACAGAGATTAAGAAAAATGCATCCACATATAGCTCTACTTGTCAAAGGAGAATTAGAAAAGCTTTTGAGAGCTGGATTTATTAGAGCCATCGATTATGCAGAATGGATCTCAAACATAGTACCGGTCTCTAAACATGATGGGTCCATTCGTGTCTGCACAGATTTTAGAGATCTAAACAAAGCCTGCCCAAAGGATGATTTTCCATTTCCAAACATTGACATGATAGTGGACATGACGGCGGGCTATGACATATATTCCCTAATGGATGGTTTCTCGGGGTATAATCAAATCAAAATAGCTCCTGAAGACCAAGAGAAAATAGCATTCACATGTGCATGGGGAACCTACTGTTGGAACGTCATACCATTCGGGTTAAAGAATGCAGGAGCAACCTACCAAAGAGCTATGACAACTATCTTTCATGATATGATGCACAAAAATATGGAAGATTATGTGGATGATACCCTGGCAAAGTCAAGAAAAAGGGACACACACCTCAATGATCTGGAAGTAATTCTAGATCGTATGGAACAATTTCAACTCAAATTGAATCCAAAGAAGTGCGCATTTGGCGTCACCTCAGGCAAACTTTTAGGATTCATAATATCAGCAAAAGGTATCGAGGTTGATCCCGAAAAGGTCCAAGCAATCCTAGATATGCCACCTCCTTGAAATATCAGCCAAATGAGAAGTCTTCAGGGACGTCTTCAATCAATTAGGAGGTTTATTTCTCAGCTTGTAGATAGAGCGCAACCCTTCAACAAGACATTGCATAAGGGTGCTTCTTATGTTTGGAACGAGGATTGTCAAAAGAGCCTAGATCAGATCAAACAATACTTGGTTAATCCTCCGATCTTAATGCCTCCTATTCCAGGGAAACCATTGATCCTATATATCTCAGCTACAGACACTTCCCTGGGGGCATTATTGGCTCAAACAGATGATACTGGGAAAGAACGGGCCATCTACTATATCAGCCGTACTCTAGTCTCTTATGAGATCAATTACAATAATATTGAGAAGTCTTGTCTTGCGGTGGTGTTTGCTTCTCAAAAGTTGCGCCACTACATGCTTGCTCATACCATACATTTGGTTGCCAAAATTGATCCCCTTAAATACTTGCTTGGTAAGGCTGCCCTGACGGGTAGACTTGCTAAATGGATGATGGTCCTCACTGAATTTGACATAGAGTATGTTGAAAGGAAGGCAATAAAAGGGCAAGCTATTGCTGACCAATTAGCTGATTTTCCAATCCAGGATAGTATGCCAGTCCAAGTGGAATTCCCAGATGAACACATCTTATATACCACTACTCGCACTTGGACAATGTTCTTTGATGGCTCCCGCATGCAAAATGGATCAGGAGCTGGAGTGTTATTTGTTTCTCCACATGGGTACAACATTCCGAAGTCGTATAAACTACTATTCCCATGTACCAATAATATTGCAGAATATGAAGCTTTAACTAATGGCTTGAAAATGGCTATAGAATGGAATATCACAGAATTACATGTCTTTGGGGATTCTCAGTTAATCATCAACCAAGTCAATGAAGAGTATCAAACCAAGGATGACAAATTGATACCCTATAAAAAGATGGTTGATTCTTTGAGACGCTATTTCACCTTTGTGACGTTTCAACAAATCCTTAGGACAGAGAACAAAGCTGCAGACACCATGGCCACATTAGCTTCACTTCTTCAGTTGGAGACACATGAATCCAGATTTGAATTCCTGGTGGAAGAGCTACACCATCCCATCTTTGACTCATCTGAAAGCTGTGTCATTTGTGCCATTATCACACACGAGTCTTCCCGATATGGTGCTATCTATTCATATCTTCGTGATGGCATCATCCCTGACACATTCACCCACTCCGAATGCCGAAACCTCATCCGTAACGCCTCTCGCCACACCCTCATCTCTGGTGACTTATATAGGAGGGGTTTAGATGGGACACTCCTTAGGTGCTTGGAAAAGGAGGAATCCAACCAAGCGTTAGCTGACATCCACGAGGGCATTTGTGGTGGGCATTCTAATGGTCTTGCCATGGCCCAAAGGTTGCTTAGGGTGGGATATTATTGGCCCACAATGTAGATGGACGCAGTCACCTTTGCTAAGTCATGTGAAAAGTGTCAGAAACACGGCAACCTGATTCATGCTCCGGGTAGGGAGCTGATTCCTTCTGTTTCTCATTGGCCATTTCAGCGCTGGGCCTTTGATCTGGTTGGGCAGATTCATCCCAACTCATCAGGTGGACACAAGTTCATTATTACTACCACTGACTACTTCACAAAATGGGTGGAAGCTGTACCACTCTCTGTTGCTTCAGGAAGGACCATTTCTTTGTTCATCTTGAATCATATCATTTGCCAATTTGGAGTGCCTTCTGAGATCATTACTGACAATGGAGGTCAATTTAAGAATAAGGACCTAAAGCACCTATGCAAAAAGTTTAAAATCAAGCAACATTGGTCCTCTATCTACTTTCCACAGGGAAACGGACAGGCAGAAGCTTCTAACAAAACCATTCTTAAGATTCTTCATAGAACAGTACACAAGAATGGTAGGGATTGGCACTTACAAATCAATCCAGCACTATGGGCTTACCGAACAAGCATTCACACACCTACAGGAGCCACTCCTTTCTCTCTCACCTATGGCGCTGAAGCAATATTGCCTTTAGAAGTCGAGATACCATCCCTTAGAGTCTCACTCAAAGGTTTGATTACAGATGAGGATTACCGCGCCATGAGGTTACAGGAACTAGAACTTCTAGATGAGAAGGGTAAGGCTTCCTTTGATCATATGAGAGTGTATCAGAAGCGTATGTCCAAGGCATTCAACAAGAAGGTTCGCCCTAGAGAATTTCAAATAGGTGATCTTGTTTTACGAGAAAACCCTAAGAACCAACAAAACAAAGAGCAAAAGGGCAAGTTTGAACCTAACTGGCTTGGACCATATGTCATCACAGCTACTTTTGGTACTGGTGCGTATTTACTGTCAGATCCTGATGGAGAACAGCTCCCTGATCCCATCAACATTGTGCACCTTAAGAAGTTCTATCCTTGATGCCCGTTCTGTCTGGGGGCATCCTTTGTATATATCTTATTGATCCTGAAAAAATACCAAAAAAATTAATATATGATGCTGAAAAAATAGTAAAAAGCATAAAAAGTCCTGAAAAAATACAAAAAAATTTAAAATATTCAAAAAATCAAAAAAATAGAAAAGTGCCTTGGTGAAAACCTAGCAATAGGTGCCTTGGTAGCAAAAATCACAAAAAAATAAAAAAATGAAAAATGATTCCAAGTGGTGAAAACCTGGAAATAGGCGCTACTTGAGGCCTTTGTACCCCTATTTGTTAGCATGCGTCCTCGACACTTAACCACTTTCCATCATGCCTTCACCTTATTTGGCCTAGTCTGGAATTGGTCTTTTTCTTTGTCTAGGGGGCATAACTGTTCGCATAGGTCCTTTTGGTGTGTTTGTCTCTTGGGACATTTCACAATAGGTGTTTTTCAAACACCACCCCAACAGTGTTTTTCAACACTACCCTTGCGTCGAGTGTTTCTTAACACTTATTAGGTGTCTTACCCAAATAGTCTCGTATGATGTGATATTTCTCATTTGCAGATATGATACTCAGAATTTGACTCTATGACCAACACACACGCACTTAAACAATTAACTCGCTGACGATATGGTGACTTTATTTTTCTTTGTGTGCTGTCTATGAGGATTTCTTTGATGAGTGGTCTCTCCCTGAGAAGTCTCCGATGATGCATTGCTAGAAGACTGAGGGAATGAGAACATGTTTTCTTTCTTTATCTGCTTGTGGGTATATTTTGTTGATCCTAACTGTCATGAGCATTTATGGTAGTCTTACTTGACACTATGGATTGACGAGGTATTATCCTTGACTCTTTTGCGAGTGCATGCTTTTAGCTATCCTGACTTTCATGTGTCTTGATACAAGCATAATCTCGCCATATCAAAACTTAGGTGATCTCACTGCATTAGTCATCTGGACCTACATGTCTTTGATACCTAGGTGAGATTTCCACATTTCTATCTGATAAAGATCATATTCATATCCACATAGTTACGCTAGTGTGCATTGTATGATCTTACGACACTACCAATAACGCTCGATGATGATAATTAGATGTCTATAAGCGTTGTGACCTTGCAAGTCAACCACTTTCATAGTAGCTTGCATTTTTAGGTTCATGTTAGTCTAAGTCTTGCATTTTGCATATGGAAAGAGCTCTCCTTTTCATCCTACGTGGACCTATCAGTCAACTGCGCTCACCTTCTCTTCTTCTTGATCATGTCTTTCGCTCCTTATCTTTTTCATCTCGAACCTGTTCCTGTTCATCACAAGGGGTTAATCACATCATCATATCTATATCACAAACTGTCATTTTCAAGAAACATAAGTCCACATCATACATATGAGAATTAAACATACAACTATGAGAGAGAACATACATAAGCACATACATAAGCATTTTTGAGCAAAATGACAAGACAATATACATAAACTGATACATCCATCACAAGTGAGACAAATACACATGATATATCGAACATCCAGTCATCTCATAAATCAATATACAATGTTATGATATCCAATATGAGATCCCAAAATCTAGATCAACAGTCTCAAAATATGTCCAAACATCTAAAACCTAACCCTAAGACTCGCTATCACCCTCGTGAGGAACTCGTGGTGGTGGAGGAGGCATAGCTCTCCTATCGAGTACCACGTCTGATACCCCTGCCCGCTGAGAGTATGATGGTGCTCTCTCACCCTCTGGGACGGCCTGCAGATATAACCCATGATAATAAGCGGCTCTCGCTGACTCCCGTCGGAGCTCCAGTGCCTCGGCCTGTGTCATCGCCTCACGCCGTGCTATCTCTGCTCTGAGATCAGCTATCTGCTGATCCCGCTCTGCCCTCAGATCTAGGAGCTGCTGATCTCTCACAGCTATAGTGGTCCACAGCTGCTGTATCTCTGCCTCCTGAGCTTGTATATGGGCTCTCAGGTCCTCTCCCCCCGCAGGCTGCTCCTGTTGTACCTCTGCCTGCCGGTGAGCTGGTCTCGCCTCCTCCTCAGGTGTGGCCGATCTCTATCCCCGTGACCGTTTCCGGCCACCTGATCTTGACCCCTCTCCTCTCTCCATCCTCCTCCCTCTCCCTCTCCTACCATCTCCTCCATCTCCTCCCTCCTCTCCTCCCTCCCCTCCGTCCCCTCCATCTCCTCCGTCTCCTCCCGGTGCTGGCACCTGTGCATCTGGTACTGTAAATCGAGGGAATGGTACCCTCCGCCGCTCTACTCTGTAGGCTCCATCAGCCCTTGCATCTACCACATCTAGGAAATAATCCTAAGGCTCGCCTCTAATAGCTGCTGTCTCTGCGACAGCCTACTGATAATCTAACATGGGTAGCCACCCATGTCCCTCCTCATCCCTGGCTCTGGCATAAGTGGTAGTCTCTGTCGAGACTCGCTGCTGCCTCCCAAACTGCCACCACACCTGACTGATGCAAAATCTCTCTATGATCTCCGCATATCGACCTACCAGTGGCTGACTGCACAGCATATAGCTCAACTCATCTGCGGCATCCCCCCAAACCTCAACCTCCCTGTACGGCCTCCATGTGAATGAGGCTATCTCATCCAGAATCCATCTGTAGTACGTCACATCCCCTGAATGGGCATGTGATATAAACCTGATGTACCTGTAAATGAAGGGGTACCTCCTCTCCCTCGGCTGAACCCTGGGGCGCACTATAGCAATGTGCTCCCATGCCCATACCTGTGCCAGGATGGCACCACATGCCCATGTCCAACCGCCTTTGTAGATAATCTCGTGCAGCTCATGATACATCTCTGCTAGGATCACAGGCCCCCATGCCATCCGTCGGGGCCTGCCTACCAAGTCTACCAGTAACCTGCCCCATCCGAGCGGGAATCCCTTCTGACTGCGATTAGTCATCAGGATCTGTGAAATGATCGATGCCACAATGCATGGCACCAGATAATCTCAGCCAAAGTCATCAAGCAGTCGCTCGCAGCTGACATGCCTGTCCAGGATAGTCACATCCTGAAACATCTCCTGAATCAATCGACGCCCCTCAGTGACATCCTGATCATAGTATACCTGTGACAACACATAAATCATGTTAGTTTTCATCTTTTAGAAACATTACATTTTACATAACTATCTTAAAAATATGATTATACTTACAAGCTCTCCGTGGCATGGAACTCGGAGGATCCTATAGACATCCTCCAGTGTGATGGATGCCTCGCCTGTAGGAAGGTGGAAGGTGTTGTGCTCGCTATGCCATCTCTCGGCCAGCGCAGTCAACAACCCATGATCTGCTTGAATATACGGATACCGCAACAGATACCGGAATCCCATCGCCCTGAGGTCGGCATTGTCCGGATCATCCAGATCTCGGACACACCGTAATCTTGTCACCTTTGGCGCTCTAATAATGAGCGCTGGAAAAACCTCCTGCAAGCCAAAATCAAGCCCGTTGTTAGTACATATTATGATGGATGTCCAAAAACTCAGTATAAAACATCTTAAAAATGTAACATTGTCTAGACCCATGTCATTTTTGCTCAAAAATGCGTTAAATATCAAATTTTTCAATTGGGCGATATTTTTTTTTGGAGAAGTATCGTGCGATACTTCTCCTTATAGTGAGGCGATAAACCTTATGTTGAGTGATACTTCGCCCAGTATCGCGTGATCTTTCGCCCAGTATCGTGCGATACTGGTGTCTAAAGCGCGCGATACTTTTGGGGCACGCGAAGTATCGCACGATACTTCTCCCAAAAGCGCGCGATACTTCTAAAGTATCGCGCGATATTTCGCCCAACACAAAATTTTGAAATTTAAAATTTGAAAAAAAAAACGTGCTAAAAAAGCTATTAAATGCTAGAAATGACCAAAAAGCTCAAGTTTTTCAAAAATATACCGGGGCAGGATAGTGTGGTGGCCGGTTATGCAACCAGGCGCGCTCGAATCGATGCCTGTGGACGGGAACTCCTGCTTGCTGAGCCATTTTCTCTCTCTGAAGATCTGAAATTCTCAAATCGCTAAAAGACAAATGATTTTTGAAAATGACATTTTGACCCCTTTTATAGCATTTTGACTTTTTGACCTAATTTTCAAAACACCTTGGAATTGCGCAAAAATTGCACCCCTAGCTAATTTCGACGTCCTGGATCTATTTTCGGACTCGAAATCGAAATCCAAGGTCATCTTCATAGTCAAAATCATGTTTCAAAATCTTCCCCCCCTTCTGCGCAGTTGGCTGATCTTTTGAGGCCTAATCTTTTAATCTTTGTTGGGGCATCGTCATCTTTTCATGTCTTCCAAACTTCTAGCCTTTCATTCATATTCATTCCATTCCCTCATTTCTCACGTTAACTGCATCTTTCCAGTCAGGCTGGGGCATGCCTAATGGTTAACCTATTTGACCCTTACATTCGATTATGATTTGATCAACCTTATCAATTTTCTGTCTCTCCTCTACTTGATTTCGATTTCAATTCCGAGGGGGCAGTATTTGTGGGATTCTCATCCCTGATTTCCTTGATTCTCTTGATTCAGACATCTTTTGTGAGCTTTTGAGATTCTTATGTCCTATTTTTAGACATTGATTATTGCCTAGTAGCGACGGTGATAGTTTTGTCTAAAAGCTTGATTTGCACCTAGCAGTGATGGTGTTGGTCTAAGCTTTTGTTTATGTTTTGTCCGGATGTGATCCCGAATCAACCTCATATCTAAGTGGTTTTGTGATCCCAGATCAATCTCACATTTCAACTTCATTCTTTGACTACATGTGTTCCCAAATCGATCACACATTAGTCAAAGAGGGGCAAATGTATGCACCCAAAAATGGTCACCTAGACTTTGGGCTCCATTTATTCGATTTATCAATCCTGAATCATTTTGATCATTAATCAATATTTTCAACATTATCAATTTCTTGATCAAATCCTAATTTCGATCATATATTGGACTTTTATCCTTGGGCTAACCATTTATCCTAAGTCTTTATTTGATTAAAAGGAATATTTCCTCCCTTTTAGATTAAATAAAAAGCCCACCTTTTCCTCTTATCCTAAGTTGCACAAATAAAACATTATTCCTATTTTACAAAAAAGGGAAAAAGCACTTTTTGTCTCACATGAGGCTCAAAAGTCAACACTTCACTCTCATTGGAGGATACTTGTGCACATGGATTGCTCCTCTTTCAACCTCCACCGCTGATTAAGACTTTTTGCCTCTTAATCTCCATGGTCCATTTCTCCTCATTTCTTATAAAAGGAGAGCTCTCTCCTTCATTTGCATATCCATATGTTATGCTATTGTTATGCTGCAGGTTTTGGAGCTCTCTTTGAAGACACTCAAGCTTTGAAGCCTTGACATTTTAGTTGCATTTCATAATAGTTTTGCTTTCATAGTTACATTCATAGCATATTAGCTTAGTTTCCTTTTATGCAATAGACTAGATCTCACATAGCTTAATTAGGGGCTTGGAATCTATTGTACTTCTTTTCATAGCTTAGTTTACATTTCATTTGATAGATTAGTCTTGCACATTCATACTAGTTGCATTTGCATTTCATTTCCATTTAGATTCTTAGAGATATTGGCACTCTTGCCCTTGTCTTCACTTGAATCTCTCATTGTATCGTTGACTAGCAAGGTCACCCTCTTGTAGCTCTAGCTGAGAGCAAAACTCATAGTCCCTTGCAACTCCATGCATAGAGAGCTATGAGCCACTTTGTGAGGCCTCACTCTTGAGTAACCTTGCATGCAATGGTTCATAGAAGTGCATATTTTAGTGTGTACAGAGTTCAGTATGTGCCAGTTGCCAAGTTGGAAGCCATGATTGCAAAAGTTGCCTTCTCAAATGTAGGGTTCAATTATGACACATCTTTCTTTTGTATCCCCTTTTTAGGGTTGAGCATATTTAGCCTTTTTGATATGTATTCCATGGGCATGGGTTTTATTTTTGTAGAATATTAATATGGTTATCTCTTTTAGAGGTAATTGTATTAATTACATTTGATACCATAGGTTCCCATCATAGAAGTTGTTATACACTAAGTTTGCACCCTTTTTTCAAGCTCTTGTAGTCTTGATAACTTAGTATAACATGGGAATCATCTCCAGGTTGTGGGACCTATGCTAACTGAGATGAGACCTCCAGGTTCTAGGCTGGTTCCTCTTGGATAATCACCTTAATTTGCTTCTAGATATGAAAATTAAAACTTGAGAGGAAAAGGGATAGAAGGAATGCTTGGAAAGGGAAATGATTGAAAGAAAACTACATACTAGGTGATACACCGAAATGAAGGGTTTGAATCTCAGTATAGAGGATGAAATTAATGAACAACTGAGGTCTAGGAGATCACAACTCACTAAATAGGCCTGCATAAATATTTCATAGAAGGGTCTACAATAGAAAGAGGCTATTCTGGGAAAGAGAGAAAACTTTCACAAATAATAGCATTCCTAAGTGTTTAGACACAATCTACAACCTGCAGACAACATTCACCTCTACAACTCAGTATAGGAATGAGACAAGATTGCTAGGGGGTTGTAGTATACCCAAAAAAGCATTCACATCAAATCACCTACAATAATACACAACAATTGCAGAAAGAGAGAGGGATCAGGAACCCTAAGGTATCATTCAAAACATACATATACTTCAACTCAATAAGAGGTAATTCAGACAAGGAAGCCTAGGGACATGAAGAATTGTCACAAAATACCTCTACAATATTTGAATCATCAATGAAAGATTTACAACTATATAAGCTAGAGGGTAGAAATGATACCACAGATCAATTGATTAGATACTCATCTTTGCGTGCCCATCCCTATATTGAAATCAACCTGTGGACAAGCAACCTCAGTCCACCAACCTTTCTACAACACGGCCTTGCCATGAAGGCTTTAAATCTAATCATACTTCCCTAGGAATAGTACCATTTAAAAGCTAGCGCCAACTCTTTCTAGCATCTCCTGGCATGAAAATGTGGCATAGTACCCTGCAACGGTGGCAAATAGTCATCTCCATTTCCCTCTCAACCATAACTATCCTAAGAATTTAATTCCTTAGCTAATCGACGTCATGTATGGCTGAAAAGAGCAAAACCTTAGCAAAACTTCATAGGAATTTTGAATTTAAATGCTAACGACTAGTAGGTCTAAAATTAAAACACAACCGCTGATCTCGTGCATTTCTTGATAGATGAATGACCATGATACACTGAGAAAACAACTTAAAATCCCCCTCTAACAATTCAAAACCATCATGGAAGTCAACAACCAATCGGAAGTGAGCAAATTAGCATCTCTAACAACCACAAACCCACTGCAACTGAGATTCCAATCTAACAAAGGGCACATGATCTCATAGGGTCAGAAGATCCTATGAGATGATATGACCACCATTGATCTTATCCTTTCTGAAACATCTGTAGAACCTTTGACATGGTCCCACTAAAAGATCCAAGCTGTCGTTTGGCCAACCAATAATGAACGAGCATGTTAGAAACTAAGGACCCACCTGACAAAGCCCAGAGATAAAGCAAGATCAACGACCATCGCATGATCGCATGTGTCAAAAAATCTCCTTGCAGACATACGCCAGCCATCGATCTTTTGTAGATGTTAGAGCCTTTGACTGCCGAAAGGGTTCGGTCCCACTAAGAAGAGATGACTCATTAGCATGTGGACCAATCAGAATATGCCACCTGCACATATCTGGCAGTGGACCTACCTATTTGAAGAGTTACGTCACAAAGGATAATCAACAGTCAACCCATAATCTGATGGCTCTAATAGAATGCATGAGATCATATGCTAGCCATTGGATCAAAAAGGTGTTAGAGGGCCGAGCCCAAGAGACATAAAGGTTGAAAACATTAGAAAAGATTAAGCACTGGGACTTAGAAAAAATTAAAGCGCTAAGCACTAGAGACTTAGGGAATTATTAAAGCACGTGGACCCTTTGAGACTTTAGTTGCCGAAAAGGTAATGAAAGAATATAACAGGCCAAAGAGATTTTCTAGGGTTTTTTGCCTGCAATGGCTAGTTTTATGAATTTTTTTAACCTCCAAACCAGATAGTTAAAAGGATTGTAGAGGCTAGAGGGTTTGTAATGAAGCCATGAAATTTTTAGGGATGCTTGGCAAGGTAAAAATAGAGACCAGGGAATAGATTTTAGCCAAATTTGTATAGAATAGGAAAATTATGGTAACATTTTGGTGATTTCTGCTAGATGTCAGCCTGCTAGACATGGAAAACTAGTGGCCTTAAAACAATCCATTGGGCATGGGGTCATCAAAAATCAAAATTATCATAGGGAGATAGAACTTGTGCACATGCACTTCTTGAAAAGCAGGGAACTAACCTAGAAAATAGGGAAACAAAGTGGAAAACATATTTACAAAATTTACAAAGAGGGATTAACCTCAAAGCAGGGCTTTAAGTGGAATCCATTTACTGAGATAGGCAAGGGAACTCCTTCATGGGTTGATAGTTGAAAAGCATTAGGCCCCTTGCAATCTATGATAACAAATGGTCCACCCCAAAATGAATCAAATTTTGTATGTCTGCCAGGCCTTGATTTGAACTCATCCCACCTGAGAACCACATCTCCAACTTTGAAATTCCTAACCCTAGCTCTTTTGTCAAAACTCCTCTTTCTTTGGATCTAATGGAATTCCATATCCTGCATTGATTTGCCTCTAAGTTCTTCCAACTCCATCAACTGAGCATATCTGATCTGCAAGGGATCTCCTTCTTCAAATAGGGCATACTGAGTAGACAAGTCTAGAGCTGGCAATTCAACTGAGATAGACAACTTGGCCTCTCTGCCATACACTAACACATAAGGAGAATTCTCAATGATCTTCTTTGGAGTAATTCTATCTAGCCATAAGGTAGACCTCATTTTAGTATGCCAATCCCTCTGGTTGTCTTGCAGAGTCTTCTTGATTATCTTAATCAAATTCTTGTTTGTTGATTCTGCTAAGCCATTTCCCTGAGGGTAATAATTTGAACTAGTATTCAGATAAATGCCATTTTTGACTACCCACTCTGAGACTTTGAGGCCTGTGAATGCTAATGCATTATCTAAAATTATAGAATCTAAAATGCCAAATCTGTGATTAATGTCATCATAAAAACTTAAGACAACACTCTCATTTGATTCTTTTAAGGCAACTACCTCTGTCCATCTAGTGAAGTAATCTATTCCAGTGATTATCCACTTGTGTCCTGCGCTAGATGGAGGATTGATCATTCCAATGAAGTCTATACCCCAATTCATGAAGGGTTGCTCTATTTTGACTAGCTGTAAGAGCAAGGCTGCAAGCCTTTCTTTTCTTGCACACATGGCACACTTGATGCATTCTCTCACATGCTCATGACTATCCTTAAAGATAGATGGCCAATAGTATCCAGCCCTCATGATTTTAAAAGCAGTAGTCCTAGGAGAGAAATGACCTCCAGAAGGTCCATCATGAAACTCAAATAGGACATCAGCTATCTTTTCTGAATATATGCATCTTAAAAGGACACCACTGTGATCCTTTCTGAAAAAAACTTCATTTATCAGCACAAAAGGAATAGATTTTAACCTATAATACCTTCTTTTTGCTGAGTTTAGGACTACAGGACATTGTCCTATCTTCAAGTAATTGATCATATTAGGCAACCAGCTTGTTGCCTTGGCTTGTTCTTCTGTAGAATGCACCACTAGAGATGCATCTATTTGCTCTAATTTCCCTTAACTTTCATCCCCTCCCAAATGTTCACAAAGACCTTTTCCTCTAACAAGCTTGGTAGTTTGAATATCTATGTCATATTCCATCACCTTGGTGATCCAACCAGCTCTTTTCTCATTTAGGTCCTTGGAAAGAAAAAATTCTTTGACACTTGGATGAGTAACTTTCAAGCGTACCTTGCTATGGGTCAACAAATATCTAAAAATTTTAAGGCTCTTTACCACAGTGAATACATGTTTTCCTACAAAAGAGTATCTATGTTCATACTCTTCTAAACCTTTGCTAAAGAAAGCAACAGGTTGCTCCAATCCTTTTGAATTTTCTTGAGTTAGCATTGCAGATATAGCATCATGACCTCCATAAGCATAAAGGATAAAATCCTTACTAAAATTTGGGTTTAGGAGAGTAGGGGTTTCTGTTAAGGCCTCTTTGATAGCTTGGAAATTGACTTTCCCTTCTTTGGTCCAACTAAAAGCTGAACTCTTCTTTAACATGGTTGTCAAAGGCTTGAGTAAATCTATAATGTTAGGCAAGAACCTCCTAACAAAGTTAATCTTTCCTATGAAAGATTGGAGACTTTTCTTATGATGTGGCAATGGTAGCTCTAGGATGGCTGCAATTCTCTCAGGATCTACTATGATCCCTTCTTTGGATACTACATATCCCAACCATTTTCCTTCATGAACTGCAAACACACATTTCTTGGGATTAAGAGATATCCCAAATTCTCTACATCTTTCAAAGTTCTTCCTCAAATGTTTGATATGTTCTGCTGCATGCTTTGAATAGATAGTTATGTCATCTAAGTAGACCAACAAAAACTTGTACATGAGGCTTTTAAAGGCCATATACATTGCCTTTTGAAATGTAGCACCTGCATTTGACAAATCAAAGGGCATCTTTTGATAAGCCATGGTTCCCCACTTGGTTGTAAATGCAGTCTTATATTGATCCTCTTCATTCACTAAGATATGATTGTATCCTGAATAGCCATCCAATAATGAAAATCTCTCGGATCCAGAGACATATTGTAAGATTTTTTCCATAGAGGGTAATGGATGGCGCTCTTTTAGAGAGGCCCTATTAAGATCCCTGAAGTCAACACATAACCTCAGCTCCCCATTCTTCTTCCTAACAGGAACAAGGTTGGAAACCCAACTAGTATGCTTCATGGGGTAGATGATACCACTTTCTATTAATTTGAGTACTTCTTTATGCATAAGTGGCTCAAGTTTGGGATTAATAGGCCTTTTCTTTTGCCTCACTGGTTTGGCATTAAGTTCTAACTCAACAGTGTGTTGAGTAAGGGTAGGATCAAAACCTTTGAGGTCCTCATATTTCCATGCAAAAACATCACTGAATTCTTTGAATAATTGGGTATAAGCTTGATTTTCCAATTCAATGTTCACTTTTCCAAATTGTAAGCCCTTACCTGGCTCCAACTCTAGTTCAACACAATGTTCTTGTTGAACTACTAGGCCAGCTTTGCTTCTCTTAACTTCATCATCCTTGTTGAAGATAGTCTCCAAGGTAACAAGACCTCTAGGCATCTTATTGGACTTCAGTTGCATTACCTGATCACCATAGTTTTGTGATAGCCTATCTTGATTATGCTTTGAAAAAACATCTTCTTCAAACAAGAATTGCAAAATTTGTTCATCATTGTCAAACACTTACCAATTGACATCATTATCAAGAATAGAGGGTCTAAAAATTACTTTGATATGTTGTTGATTTATTTCTTTTGAAATGCTATTTGGAATATCATACTGAGATCCAACAATAGCTAATCTATCTGCATTCTGATTTAACTTCCTAGGAATAGCAACAATATTGAAAGCACAAAAGTCTTCAATTGCATCCCAAAATCTATGCTTGTATGCTCTCAAGGTGTCATTTTTGGTTGCACTTATCCCTCTCACTTGGTTGACAACTAACTCACTATTACCATAAAATTTTAAGGCCTTAAGCCCTCTTTTTCTAGCCCACTCTACTCCATTGACTAGACTTTCATACTCTACAGTGTTGCTAGTATAGGAGAAACTGAATCTAAAGGTAGTATAATACCTTTCTCCTTTTGGGGACACTAACATAGCACCACCACTAGAACCATGTCTACTTCTATCTCCATCAAAAAATAGTTCCCAAACCTGATTGCTCTGATCTTCTAAATCAGTGTCCTCTTTGAAAAGGCATGGCTCTATGGATCCACTTTCTTGTATCAAATAACTTCCCAAACCAAAATCCCAAACAAGATTTTCTTGGGCCTCTGAAGCTCTTTCATCTAGAAGAATATCAAGGATACTTTCTATCTTAGTGCTTGCTTCACTAATAGTTTGGAAGTCACTGTCATCAAATATAGGGCAATCTACATTGATGGTATTAGACACATATGGTTCTATATGGTGTTCTACTAATGGTTCTAATTTAATGGTGACCTTGGTCCCATACCTTGTATGAAATAGCATGTGAGACCAATTAGAAGATAGATAACCTCCTATCTTGCCTGTAAACTCCCTTGAAAGACATATAGAAAATAATGCAAGGACATCTATAATATATATATCAATGAGGATGGAGAAGTTAGGACTAGTATGTAGGATTAGACTGGTATCCTTGGCCACACCTATAGTATTGATTGAGGATCCATCAAGTTGGGTAACCTTCTTTTGGAAGGGCTCATATTTCAGTCCTAATTGGTCAGCTACTTTCTTGAGCATTACAGTGCTAGTAGCTCCACTATCTACCATACAATTATTCCCTAAATATTTTCCAATAATTAGAGATACATAAAAGGGAGGTGGCTTTGAATTCCTACCTTGTGTGACATTATTCTTGGAGTTGCCACTTGGAGCCTCCTTTTCTTGATCAATGTTGACCAACACTGGCTTTGTAACTTCTTTTGTAAGTTGAGGAGTTGTTACTTCAGTCATGGCCTTCTTCAAAATTTTAGGTTGTCTTGGAAGAGCCAAAGAGTCCCACATGCACATGGTGACATTCACCTTCTTCATGTTGTCTATGATATTAAAAGGTGTCACAGTGTGTACTCTTTATTGTGCTTTCACTGTGATGGGCTCCACTTCTTTAGACTGTTGGCCTTGTTTGCTCGTGATGACAGGAGCCTCCTTAGGTGTGATGGGAGTAGCTTGCTACAGTGGCTCTGCAGATGTAGTGGCTTTGGCATTAGAATCTTCTTTCTCCATGTTTTGAGCTCTCCTTTTTGCTCTTGTATAGGCAACAAAGGCAACTTCATCATTGACTCCATTGAAGTCTGGTTGCTCCCAATTGAAAAGAGTAGTCTCATTCTCTTGTGATTCTTGTTGAGGAACTGAGCCACTGGATGAAGCCTCTGATTGAGCTTGGGAGGCATTCTGAACCATTAGAGCTTGGTTCATCCATCCATTTGAACATGTAGCCTGATTGTGGGGATGATTACAAGGAAAAAACCATTCATTATCCATAGCCATATTGTTTTAACTAGGAACCATAGCCCTCACTGGATTTGTAGAATTTAGAGGTGGAGGGTTATATGGTTGGAATGGTGTCTGATTAAAACTTTATCTTTGTCCTTGATACCCTCATTGGTATGGTGGCCTATTTTGTTGATAAGGCTGTCCTTGATTCTGATATTGCTGATTAGGACCTTGGCCTTGTGGTTGGAAGGGTGGTCTTATCCCTTGACCTTGTTTCTTCAAATTTGTAACCTCTTTAGTCAAGGTCTACAACAAATTTGTCATTTCTTGCTGACTATTCTGTTGGCTATTCTTTATCTCTTGTAACTCTTGAGAGAAACTTGTTCTCAGCTCTTGACCACTAGTACTGGCCTGAGGTGCTAGTATGGTGGGAATAGGGGTAAATGGGGGTACTTGGGTAGGTGCAATGGGTTGAAGGCTAGGAAAAATGGGCATTGGTGGCCTTCTAGCAATCATGCCTGCTTGGATTAAATAGTTTTTAGCCCTGACAGCTATGTCAAAAGCTTGGGGTAGAGAAGTACCACCCATAGACTGGATCATGATAGAGATTTGACCATTTAGACTTTGTAAGTAATATAGAAAAACATGGTTAGCTAATGGTCTCACTGATACTAAAATTCTATTCCATGTTTTGAGGAATCTACTATTGTAATCTGTCATTTGCTCTTGAGGGTCTCTCTTAATGGTTGTCAACTGCTCTACCAGAGACAAGTTATCTGATTTATCCTCAAAATGCTTACTTAATGCATCTCCTAACTCATCCCATGAAGTAATGGAACCAATAGTTAGAGTTCTAAACCATTCAAGAGCCTTACCTTTTAGAGAGGCTGCTAATAATTTTGTGGCCACATCATCTTGAGTTATGTTGTGTATGCTGCAGATGGTGGTCACATCTCTTATGTGCTCAAAAGCAGTTGTCTGCCCTTCACCTGTGAAATTAAGTACACTCTTTAGTGCCACCAAGGGAACATCATGATGTTGAGCAAAATTTAATGGGCTACCCTGATTGAAAGGTGCAAAGGCAAACTACCTAGCCATTGTAGGATTTGGAATCTGAAGATTAACAACTATGTGAGCTGTATTTTCTACTAGATTTGAATCCTCCTCTAGATCTCTAGTTAGAGATCTACCTCTTCTTATGGAATGAAAGGGAAAAGGTTTCCTTTCTGAGGTATTAGGAGGTTTTGATTGAACTCTCCTTGCAGGGGATGTTCTTTGAGTTGACCTACCTTTATGACTTCTTTTTTAGGGCAACTCTAAAAATTGAGTAGGCTTTGAGCTTTTAGTCTCAATCTTTCTCATAAACCTTAAACAAACTTGGCCTAGACCTTTGAAATCAGTGGAGTCACTAGATATACTTGATAGAAGAATCTTTTAGAAGTATGTATTATGCAATATGTATATCAAAGATAACATAATTTGAATTTGAATAAATCTCTTGTCCCACCGGGTGTGCCAGAATTGTTATACACTAAGTTTGCACCCTTTTTTCAAGCTCTTGTAGTCTTGATAACTTAGTATAACATGGGAATCATCTCGAAGTTGTGGGACCTATGCTAACTAAGATGAGACCTCCAGGTTCTAGGCTAGTTCCTCTTAGATAATCACCTTAATTTGCTTCTAGACATGAAAAGTAAAACTTGAGGGGAAAAGGGATAGAAGGAATGCTTGGAAAGGGAAATGAATGAAAGAAAACTACCTACTAGGTGATACATCGAAATGAAGGATTTGAATCTCAGTATAGAGGATGAAATTAATGAATAACTTAGGTCTAGGAGATCACGACTCACTAAATAGGCTTACATAAATATTTCATAGAAAGGTCTGCAATAGAAAGAGGCTATTCAGGGAAAGAGAGAAAAATTTCACAAACAATAGCATTCCTAAGTGTTTAGACACAATCTACAACCTACAGACAAACATTCACCTCTACAACTCGGTATAGGAATGAGACAAGATTGCTAGGGGGTTGTAGTATACCCATAAAAGAATTCACATCAAATCACCCACAATAATACACAACAATTGCAAAAAGAGAGAAGAGAGAGGGATCAAGAACCCTAAGGTATCATTCAAAACATACATATACTTTAAGTCAATAAGAGGTAATTCAGACAAGGAAGCATAGGAACATGAAGAATTGTCACAAAATACCTCTGCAATATTTGAATTATCAATGAAAGATTTACAACTGTATAAGCCAGAGGGTAGAAATGATACCATAGATGACCCTTAAGAAAAGTGAAATTCTTTTACAATTTTCCAACTTTGAGCTCTAAAGCTCCAAAAAAAACAATATATACATCTCCTCTAAACAAGCGGGAGCAAAACCTAACTAGGGTTACAGATTTACAATAGAATAACAAACCCTAAATCAATCAAGTCTGATCATAAATGTTACTTCTACAAATATCTCAACCAATCAGATACTCATCTTTGTGTGCCCATCCCTATACTAAAATCAACCTATGGACAAGCAACCTCAGTCCACCAACCTTTCTCCAACACAGCCTTGCCATGAAGGCTCTAAATCTGATCATACTTCCCTAGGAATAGTACCATTTAAAAGCTGGTGCCAAATCTTTCTAGCATCTCTTGGCATGAAAATGCGGCATAGTACCTTGTAACACCAGCCAATAGTCATCTCCATCACCCTCTCAACCATAACTATCCTAAAAATTTAATTCCTGAGCTAACTGACGTCGTGCATGGCCAAAAATAGCAAAACCTTAGCAAAACTTCATAGGAATTTTGAATTTAAATGCTAATGGCTAGCAAGTCTGAAATTAAAACATAATTGCCAATCTCATGCATTTCCCAGTAGATGAATGACCATGATACGCTAAGGAAACAACTTAAAATCCCCCTCTGACAAGTCAAAACCATCATGGAAGTCAACAGCCAATAGAAAGCGAGCAAATTAGCATTTCTAACAACCACAAACCCACTGCAACTAAGATTCCAATCTAATGGTGGGTGCATGATCTCATAGGGTCAGAAGATCTTATGAGATCATACAACCACCATAGATCTTAGCCTTCCTAACACATCCGCAGACCCTTTGACATGGTCCCTGTTGGATACAATTATCTGAATGACATTGTTGGATTAGCTATGTGTTGTCTTTGATGTCACACAAATGTCATATCATTTATCATTCTTAGTGTCTATCAAGCTCAGTCGGTCAGCTAGGCGGTTCTCAGTGTCTACTGAGCTCAGTCAGTCAGCTAGGTGGTTCTCAGTGTCTACTGAGCTCAGTCGGTCAGCTAGGCAGTTCTCAGTGTCTACCGAGCTCAGTCGGTTAGCTAGGCAGTTTTTAGTGTCTACCAAGATCTCTTGGGTGTCAAAAGGAAACATGACAGAAAATAGTGTTAACCGAACCTCCTCAATTATCGAAGGAAAATTAGTGGTTACTGAGCTCTCTCAGTCTCTGAAGGATGTTGCAAAATTTACTATGGTTACCGAGTTTACTCGGTCACCGAAGGAAATCTTTTCAGGATTAATGTTTACCGAGAAAGGTCGACCCTTCAAAGGATTTTGTTATTACAATTTGTTTATCCCAGCTGACTGTTCTAATAATTATTAGTGCCGACTTGACAATCTAAATGTTAATTAGAATGGTATATATATATAGAAGGTCAAGTGGTGAAGAAGATATATAGCATGCAGAAATCATTTTGAAGAAAGGTATGTGCGAATTTTGAAGGATGGTTAGATATCCTTGAGGAGCAGGAAAGATTTATTTGATCAGTAAGGATCTAATGAAGCAGAATAGAGATCTATAATTAGCAATTTAGTTGCAGGTCATTTCATTGTTACTCTCTTACAATTGTAGCAGTGATATCAAAATCTCTTAATCGAGTTGGTTTAACAACCATTTTTTAAATCCTCTAACAAGGTGATAGTTCTATTGAATTGTTTCAAGACCTCTTACAAGGCCACTCCTAGCAGGGTGATTAAATCCTCTAACAAGGTCACACCTAACAGTGTGTTTTGTAACCTTTTACCGGGTTGGCTTCTAGCTGGGCATCACTTCAGAAGAGTGAAAAATAGTAACTAGTTACATTGGTGGTTTTTCCCATATTGGGTTTCCATGGTAAATCTGGTGTCTCTTGTGTTCATGTTATTTTCTTTATTCATGTATGTTTATCAATGATGAATGCTTAAGAATAGTTTAATTATTACACACTTCAAAGATCGAGTTTCAACATTTCTCTATATGTTTACCGAGTGGCAACAGTAAATATTTTATTAAGATATCTAAGGGATCAGTGGTAATATTTTTGTGGTTAACTGATTCACCCCCCCTCTCAGTTACTGCATCTATATTTCCAACAATTGGTATAAGAGCTTTTGGTGCTTGCAGGAAGGGTTTCAAGGACCTAAGCTAAAGATTAGGATGTCTTACAAAAGAGAAATTCCAAGGCTTAATAGAAATAACTTTTTAGCATGGCAAGGTCTCATGAGACTTCATCTAGCTTCCATTGGTGATTCAGGATGCAAATATATTGATGAAGAATATACAATTTCTACTGGCACATTAACTATTGAAGACATTGTAGAGAAGAAGAACCATAACACTAAGATGATAGACATTGCATCAGCTCTTAGCTATGAAGAATTTGATGAAATCAAAGACTGCACAACTGCTCATGAAATGTGGAACAAGCTGAAGAAAATCTATGGCAGTGATGACAATGTGAAGAGAGCCAAAGCAGAAAGCCTAAGAGGACAGTTTGATCAGATGAAAATGAGAGAAGAAGAAAATATTGCAAAATATGTTGAAAGGATCAAGACAAGTGTTAGTGCAATCATAGCTTCTGGAGGAAAAATTGATGATGAAACTATTATAAGTAAGGTTCTTAGAACATTACTTCCTATTTATGCAATAAGAGTTTCTACTATTCAAGAAAGAAGATGTGAAGAAAATCATAATATAACTTTGGATGCCTTAGTTGGAAGATCGACAGCCTTTGAACTAGATAACTATGACAACTATGTTCCAACTTCTAAAAATATTGAATCAGCTTTTGAGGCCAAACTTTCACTTAAGAAAGGGAAGAAAATCCAATCAGAAAGTGAAGAAGAATTAGAGGAAAGTTCTAATAGTGATCTTGAAGTTATTGAAGCATTACTTGCAAAGAAATATTCAAGAGGCAGAGGAAAATACAAAGGTAAAACTCCCTTAATCTATTTTTCATGTTAAGAAATTGGTCATATTGTAGCTAGGTGCCCAAACAAGCAAAGAAAAGATGAGAAGAAAGGTTACAAGTACAATGGCAAGAAAAATTTCAAATCATTCAAGGATAAAGGTAAGAAAACATGTTTTTTTGCTAAAGATTCGGATGATAGTGAAGAAGAAATTGTTTTCATTGTTGTAAAAGATGAATCTGATAATGATGAAGATGAGATGGCACTTATCTCTCATATAAGCAAGAATGATACATGGATTATAGACAGTGGATGTTCACATCATATGACTGGTGACAGGACTAAGTTTGAACACTTTGAAAACTTTGATGGTGGTAATGTAAGGTTTGGAAACAATGAACCTTGGTGTATAAAAGGAAAGGGATGAATTTCATTAACCAAAGAACTTATATGTGATAATGCATATTGGGTTGAAGGACTAAAGCATAATCTTCTAAGTGTAGCACAACTAATTAACATTGGATTCAAAGTTGAATTCATGAATGGCAAAGCAAGACTGCTGGATGACAAAGGAAAACTGATAGGATCAGGCAAACAAACCAAAGGTAACCTATTTTATCTTGATCTTGGTGAATACTCATATTTTATTGCTCAAATTGAAGAAATTTGGTTATGGCACAAAAGGTTATGTCATGTAAATTTTGATAACATGATGAAAATAAGCAAATTCAAGAAAGTAAGAGGTATTCCTACTTTGAAGAAACCTGATGTTGGTCTATGCAAGAATTGTCAAATTGATAAAATGGGAAAGTCTAGTTTTAAAAGTAAAAACTATTAGTCTAAAGATATTTTGGAAATTGTGCATCCTGATTTATGTGGACCTACTAGAATTGAGAGCTATACTAGAGAAAAATTCTTTATTCTCTTTGTTGATGATTACTCTAGAATGATGACTGTTATGTATTTAAGAGAAAAGTCAGAAGCATTTGAGAAGTTCAAATGGTATTTAGCAAGAGTAGAAAAGGAAACAGGAAAAAGAATAAAATGCTTGAGATTAGACAGAGGTGGTGAATTCATCTCCCATGAATTCAATAATTTCTACATTGAAAGAGGAATCAAAAGACATGTATCAGCCCCGAGAACTCCTGAGCAGAATGGAATAGCTGAAAGAAGGAACAGATCTATCATGGACTGTGCAAGGACTCTAATGATTGAAAAGAACATTGCTATGAAATATTGGAAGGAAGCTATCAGCACTGCAGTTCATACCTTGAACCAAGTATAGCTAAGAAAAGACACATTCAAGACTCCTTATGAGCTATGGTATGGCTACAAACCAAATGTAAGTTACCTAAAAGTATTTGGTAGTAAATGTTACATCTTAAAAGAATCTAGAAAAGGAAAATTTGATGTAAAAAGTGATGAAGGAATATTTTTGGGATATTCTTGCAAAAGTAAGGCATATAAATGTCTAAATTTGTCTACTCACAAAATCATAGAAAGTGCACATGTAAGAATTGATGAGTTTGCAGAAAAGACTGAAGAAGAAAGCAAAAAGGAACCAAAGGATTATAGAAGATTTGTTTACATCGAACCTGATACATTGCCAGACACATCTGTCAATAAGGAAACTACATCTACCGAGCCCAGTATAGTAACCGAGTCACAAGAAGAAGTTCAGACTGAGTCACAAAGTACCAAGTCTTAGTCTCAAGCTATTGAGCAAGTATCTACCGAGCTTGAGCAACCTGAACCTGAAGATGAAGAAGATGACAATGTAACTCATTCAGGAAGCAAGGAATCTATATTGGCCAAGTACGTCAAGAAGCATCATACACCAGATCAGATTATTGGAAACAAACCAGACGGTACTATGACAAGAAGTAAACTAAAAGGTACATGTTTATTTGCTGATTTTGAACCTAAAACTGTCAAAGATGCATTGGAAAATGAAAGTTGGATTGAGGCTATGAATGAAGAAATAGAGAATATAGAGAAAAATAAGTCATGGACTCTTGTACCTAGGCCTAAAGATAAAAATGTAATTGGGACAAAATGGGTATTCAGAAATAAGTTGAATGAAGATGGTCAAGTATCAAGAAACAAAGAAAGATTGGTATGTAAAGGATATTCTCAAGAAGAAGGAATAGATTATGGAGAGACTTTTGCTCCTGTTGCAAGATTAGAAGGTGTGAGGACTTTACTTGCATATGCAGCACATAAAAGATTTAAGGTATATCAGATGGATATAAAATCTGCATTTCTCAATGGTATTCTTGAGGAAGAAGTCTACATTGAGCAACCTGAAGGTTTTATTGATCCAAACAAAAGGGATATGGTCTGCAAATTACACAAAGCATTGTATGGTCTAAAACAAGCTCCTAGAGCATGGTATGAAATATTACATAACTATCTTACTCAGATTGATTTCAAAAGAACTAATGACAACAGTAATTTATACATCAAAGAAGGATCAGATAACAAAATTATTTTGGCAGAAATATTTGTGGATGATACTGTGTTTACAGGAAATGATGATCAGTGCAAAGAATTTTTCAGAGCATATGAACAAAGAATTTTAAATGTCTATGTTTGGTCAGATAAAAAATTTTGTTGGACTTCAGATTCAACAGAACAAAAATGGTATCTACATTACTCAGTCTAAATATATCAGGGAAACACTTAAGAAATTTGGTATGGAAGATTCAAAATTGGTTGGTACACCCATGTGTACTGGACTGAAGCTTACCAAAGATGATGATTCAAAAGAAGTAGATCAGACCTTATACAGATCAATGATTGGAAAATTACAGTATGTAGTACACACAAGGCCTGATATTGCCTTAGCAGTTGGTATAGTGGCAAGATTCTCAGCTAAACCCAGAGAAAATCACATGATGGCAATTAAAAGAATCTTGAGGTATTTAAGGGGAACTGAAGATTATGGCTTGTGGTATAAATTTGGAGGCAATCTAGATTTAAAAGTGTTTACTGATGCTGATTGGGTAGGAAACATTGATGACAGAAAGAGTAAAAGTGGTGGAGCATTCTTTCTTGGCAAGAGGTTAGTATCTTGGACTAGTAAAAAGCAAAACTGCACATCCCAATCCACAACAGAAGCAGAATATGTTTTTGCAGTAGTAAACTGCTCTAATATTGTATGGTTTAAATAGTTTTTGGAAGGCATGAAGGTTGAGATCAAAGAACCAGTTGTTATGTTTTGTGACAATACAAGTGCAATAAACATTTCAAAGAATCCAGTAATGCATTCCAAAACCAAGCACATTGCTATAAAATATCACTTTGTTAGAGAATTGGTGCAGGACAAGGAAATTAGATTGGAATATATTCATACAAAAGAATAAATTGCAGATATCTTCACCAAGCCACTACCTAAGGATGCATTCTTGTATCTAAGAGGCAAGTTAGGGGTCACTCCCCTGTCCGAGGTTCACTAAATAAAGTTTTAGTGATGCATCAACTAGAACATGTTGAAGATCAATTAGTTGATGTAGCATATTCAGGGAATCATTGCATATGAATCAGTACATAAGGTACATTGATATTCACCGAAACTGTGTAAGTTGTCTTTGGCATGTGTTGTCAAAGAGGGAGAGTTTGCTGTCATTTCAAGAAATTTCTAAGGAGAATAATTTGAGAAGTTAAGAGGGAGAGTTCTCAGTTAGAAAGAAGTTTAAAGATGATGGGAATTAGAATGAAGCTAAGGATATGTTTCTTACTCTAGCTTTCTTTGTGAAATTTCATTGTGCTATGACATGTTGTGTTGCCATCAATGCCAAAGAGGGAGATTGTTGGATACAATTGTCTGAAGGACATTGTTGGATTAGCTATGTGTTGTCTTTGATGTCACACAAATGTCATATCATTTATCATTCTCAGTGTCTACCGAGCTCAGTTGGTCAGCTAGGCGGTTCTCAGTGTCTACTAAGCTCAGTCGGTCAGCTAGGTGGTTCTCAGTGTCTACTGAGCTCAGTCAGTCAACTAGGCGGTTCTTAGTGTCTACCGAGCTCAGTCGGTCAGCTAGGTGGTTTTTAGTGTCTACTGAGATCTCTCAGGTGTCAAAAGGAAACATGACAGAAAATAGTGTTAACCGAGCCTCCTTGGTTATCGAAGGAAAATTAGTGGTTACTGAGCTCTCTCGGTCTCTGAAGGATGTTGTAGAATTCACTGTAGTTACTGAGTTCACTCGGTCACCGAAGGAAATCTTTTTAGGATTAATGTTTACTGAGCAAGGTCATCCCTTCAAAGGATTTTGTTATTACAGTTTGTTTATCCCAGCCGACTATTGTAATAATTATTAGTGCCAACTTGACAATCTAAATGTTAATAAGAATGGTATATATATATATATAGAAGGTCAAGTGGTGAAGAAGATATATAGCATGCAGAAATCATTTTGAAGAAAGGTATGTGAAAATTTTGAAGGATGGTTAGATATCCTTGAGGAGCAGCAAAGATTTATTTGATCAGTAAGGATTTAGTGAAGAAGAATAAAGATCTATAATCAACAATTCAGTTGCAGGTCATTTCATTGTTACTCTCTTACAATTGTAGCAGTGATATCAAAATCTCTTAACCGAGTTGGTTTAACAACCATTTTGTAAATCCTCTAACAAGGTGACAGTTCTATCGAATTGTTTCAAGACCTCTTACAAGGCCACTCCTAGCAGGGTGATTAAATACTCTAACAAGGTCACACCTAACAGTGTGTTTTGTAACCTTTTACCGGGTTGGCTTCTAACTGGGCATCACTTCAGAAGAGTGAAAAATAGTAACTAGTTACATTGGTGGTTTTTCCCATATTGGGTTTCCAAGGTAAATCTGGTGTCTCTTGTGTTCATGTTATTTTCTTTATTCATGTATGTTAATCAGTGATGAATGCTTAAGAATAGTTTAATTATTACACACTTCAAAGATCAAGTTTCAACATTTCTCTGTATGTTTACTGAGTGGCAATAGTAAATATTTTATTAAGATATCTAAGGGATCAGTGGTAATATTTTTGTGGTTAACTAATTCACCCCCCTCTCAGTTACTTCATCTATATTTCCAACAGTCCCACTGACAGATCCAAGTTGTTGTCTAGCCAACCAATAACGAATGAACATATCAAAAACTGAGGACCCACCTAACAGAGCCCAGAGATAAAGCAAGATCAACGGCTGTTGCATGATCGCATGTGTCAGAAAAGGTCCTTGCAGACATATGCTAGTCATCGATCCTTTGTAGATGTCAGAGCCTCTGATTTTTCGAAAGGGCCTAGTCCCACTAAGAAGAGATGACTCATTAGCATGTGGACTAATTAGAATATGCCACCTGCACACACCTGGCAGTGGACCCACCCGTTTGAAGAGTTACATCACAAAGGATAATCAACGGTCAGCGCATAATCTCATGGCTCTGATAGAACGCATGAGATCATATGCTAGCTATTGGATCGAAAAGGTGTTAGAGGGTTGGGCCCAGGAGACATAAAGGCCGAAAACATTAGAAAAGATTAAGTGTTGGGACTTAGAAAAAATTAAAGCGCTAAGCGCTAGAGACTTAGGGAATTATTAAAGCACGTGGACCCTTTGAGACTTTAGTGGCCAAAAAGGTAATGAAAGAATATAACATGCCAAAGAGATTTTCTAGGGTTTTTTGCCTGCAATGGTTAGTTTTATGAATTTTTTTAACCTCCAGACCAGAGAGTTAAAAGGATTGCAAAGGCCAGAGGGTTTGCAATGAAGCCATGAAATTTTCAGGGATGCTTGGCAGGGTAAAAACAGAGACCGGGGAATAGATTTTAGCCAAATTTGTATAGAATAGGAAAACTATGGTAACAAAAGTCATTTTGACTTAGGTGATAAATATTTCAATCATGTATTATTTTTCTGAATATTCATGTGTTAGGTGGATAGATATAAATTGTAAACATTTCAAATATGCTTTCCCCTTTTTTAGGGTTGAGAGTTATTTGTGAATGTATTTAGATCCACATTTTTAGTGAGTGGGGGTTATGTTTTTTAATGTTATAAGTCATTGCTCCTATTATTGTATGATATTTGACAAGTGGTGTTCTTATAAGCCGCTGTCAGATTATCTGTTACAGCATGACTTAGTGGGTTTGGTCTCCCTTTTGACTATCTATTTTAGGGACCCCACTTTTTCTACCCCCATAGATTCTCGAGAATTGGGCATCTGAATTTTAGAATGGCATGATCATGGTCCTAGTGGCAAAGTTTTCCTATTTTTGGAGAGATAGTGGACTTCAATGCAGATTCTTCAGATTTCCTTTATATGCCTCTCACCTTTGGTGATTGAAGGCTAGTTCTTCTGTCCCTCATTCTCACGAGGTGAATGTTGTAGCTCTTGCAGAAGCAATCTGATATTTTGACTCCTTTTATTCTAGTTAATGGGTATGTGCAAGATCATGAGGGGCCAAAAAGTGGCGATGTCAGTTCAAAACTTTGACAATGTAGTTGACGACTTTTTTTTCACTCGAATTTGATAAAATGAAAAGGGTATCTTAAGGAGATTATCATCTTTCTATCGATATAATTGCTGTCAAATTTTGAATTCGGTAAGTAATTATTAGTTATTTTCTAATTGAGCTACCTCTAAAGTGCTGATTTATAAACTGATTGAAAAATGACTATAACTTTCAGACGGTATAACATTTTTGAAATCCGAAAAATGCGTCACATTTTATGCTTCGCCTACTATAAGGAAATTTTTATTTTTTTTAAATTTTGTAAAGTTTTGAATAAGTTAAGGTGGTCAGACACGGGAGTTTTTTTATTCTGAAAATGTTGTAGCAAAAAATTCATAATTAATTATTTTTTTGGAATAAAATTACAAAAAAATATACATCACATCCGGGCATGAGTCTATTACTTATATATAAAATCTTATAATAAAATATAGACATACACCTACTTCTTATTTTTTTCCTAAAATTTTTGTACTGCTGCATTGAAATCTATACTTTTCACCAATCATACTAACTTTTTCTCAAAAAAGGCCTAGTAGTTTAGAAACTACATTCAATTTTCTATAGATTCTAATCTTACAAATTTTTGATATTAGGTTCATAGCTAGTTGAAATTTTCACGTCAAGTTGACTAACCCTGATTTGCTAATTTTTCATTGCCACTTAAGGGCATAGTTTGGCCCCTCATGATCTTACACATACCCTAATAGCAATTGTCCTTCTTTCCTATAGCTTTGTGAGTTGATTTGATGAATTTGATGTCATGTACTGTGATTGAAACTTGATCCTTTACTTGATATTTTGTTCATTTTGATGTTTGCAAGCACTGGTTTTTCTAAGGTTTCAATCTGTATGTGTTTATATGTGTTTGAGTTATGGAATCCATTTTCCCTTCTCATTTACAACCAACACCTGATTATTTTCTAAGGGAAGAATCAGATTTGAGAAGAGTTGTGGTGTTTAGGTTATATGCTGGATTACATTGTGAGTCTATTTTCAGTTTGTGGATCTATCCAGTTTGGTGAATCACCTAAGTTAAATTTTAGTTATTTCAATTTCATGCAATCTCTCTCCCTTTCCCTTCAAGTTCAGTTCAGTTCAAGTGATACAAATGGTGAAGTCGGCCCTTAATCCAGAGGTTTATTCTCAGTGAAGCAGTCCCACATCCCGAGAGTATTCCCATGTTTCATGGGATTGCTAGGTTTTATACTTAGCCATCATGGGTGCAATCCCTAGTGACAATAGTTTTTGGCACGCTCGATGGGAATTGTTTGTTTCCCATCATTCACTGGGATTTTGGTGTGATCCTCAATGCAATTAGCCTTCAAGAGGTGGTTTGTTTCTAGCACCATGGCGACTCTAAGAGAAATCTACTAGGTTTAGCAGTTTAAGTGCTGATAAGTTTCAAAAAATATCTTTTTACTAGCTCATTTGATGAGCAAGCATGTCATTTCCTAATTCATATTCTCCCTACCACCCCCCCCCCCCATATCATGAGAAATCTACCCATGTTCCAGCATTTCAAGTACCAGTATTTCAAGCTCCCTTAAACCCTCCAATGGCTCAGCCTAGACCACACCTTTTTGTAGCATTTAATCAAGGTAGCCCTCTAAATTTGTAGCAGCATAATGATATACCTATCTCAGCCCTTAAAAGTTTTCCCATCTTTATGAGAGAAGATCAAACATTAGCCGTTGAACACATAAGAGATGTGGCATCTCTTTGTGGTCTTCATAATATCACTCAAGATAATGTGGCTGCGAGGTTGCTGGCAACCTCATTTAAGGGCAAGGCTTTTCAATGGTTTAGAAGCTTAGCAGTTGGTTCCATAGCTGATCAGGATGGGTTGGGTCAGGCCTTGACCAATCAGTTTGAAGATAAATCAAACCATCTTTCACTAGTTGAGCACCTAACTACTATCAAAAGAGCACCTCAAGAATACATGATGGATTTTAATTTCAGATTTCAAAGAAGATGGCAAAGAATACCAGCTACCATTAGGCCATCTAGCCAGCATGCTTTCCTATATTATTTGAGAGCCCTCAATAGTGATATTGTTGTTATGATCCAGTCATTGGGTGGGAATAACCTTCCAATAGCATATGATCTTTCCATAAGGGCTGAGAACAGTTTAATCCAAGCTGGGAAGATAGCCCCAAGACCACCAATGCTTATTTTTCTAGAGTTACACCTGTCCCAGAATCAGTTCCAGCTCTAGCATCTATCCCACCTATTCCAGTTCCTACTCAACAAGCTATTAGCCGGTTGCAAGCCAAGCCTAGGATTTGGATGATATCAAGAAAGCATTGCATAGAGTCTATAATAATTTGGTTATTGTGAGCAAGAAGTTGGATTCACAAGTTTATCAGCCGCTTTACCAGAATCATTATCAGCAGAACAGGCCCCAATACCAGCAAGGCGAGCAAAATCAAATAACGAGTTACAACCAAAAAGCCAGCTAGCCTTACAATCCTAGTACTCCTAGTATCTCTAGGGAGTTGGTCCTTGTGGCTCAAAACAACATGGTACAAGATTGTCAATGGGGATGCCCATGCAATCAAAAGCATGTTCAAGGATTTTGTCTAGTGGGTTATGCTCAGGCCCACATGGTACAGAATAATGTAACCATGCCATAGGAGATGGTTCAAGGACCAGGCCAACAATATCTAGTTGCCATCACAAGTGAGGTTCAGCCTCCTGAGGTGGTATTGGTGAAATTTTAGAAAGAGGATTTTTGTGGGGTGATTTCTTCACCTAATGACAACTCAACTTATACTCCTATTGAAGCCAACACAAGATACAAGGAGGAGGATCTCTGAAAAGAGTTGGCATATGATGATGAATTTCATGATCATGAGTACCAGACACTTACCAAGAAAATTGTAGAAAAAGATAGGTTGATTGAGGATCTGTTGGCTCAAGTATTGAAGCAAGGAAATCAAGAAATTGTTGCTGCCCCTATACAAGAAATCTCACAGATCCAGAAGGAGATACCTCATGCTGCTGAGGAGAACCTAGAAGCTTTGTAGACTAGACAGGAAACTCACAAGGTTCAAATTCCAAGTTTCTTACCTAGTAAGTCCACTAGCACTCCTGTTCAAATTCCAAGCTTTAGGATTTCTCCTTCAGTCCAGAATCTTAGTCAAAAGGAACCTAATCTCCATACTTCTGTAGAGCCTATTCATGACCCTATCTTAGATTTCCAGCCACTTCATCCTATTCCTACAGAAGAGTCACCTGTGATGTTTGACTTCCTATATGATAGTGAGCCTGTCTTGTAGTAGATTAAACCCTATGAGCCTATTCCTGAAGAGCCCCCTACACCTCATGAAATTTCAAGAAACTTGGAAGAGAATGATTCTTGTCTCTTAGTTGTACTTTTTCATGATGATCATGATGAACAAGTAGATTTGTTGCATGTTGATGAATTAGAGCAATCAGATAAGGATCAGGAAGCAAACGAAGGTGAGAGTCTAGCTTATTTGTTTAAAGAAATGCCTTCTTATATTAAGCAAGATGAAATAGTACAGGACCCACTGGTTGAGTCCACTGATTATGAAAAGAAAGATGAATTGGTTGTTGTGAGCTTTGAACAACAAGATGATTTTGATTTGATAATTGATGCTTTCTGCTCCACTCTTGTTGATGTTCCTTATTTTCCTGAGAAGGATAATTGCTTCCATGTTCTTAAAGAGAAGATTGTGGTTTAGGAGGTTAATTCTGTCCTAGTTGTAGAATATGAACTCATCTGCATTAAAGTGGTGGATGAATCTCAGGAGTCTAGTTTCCTGGATTATGAGATGGGGGCAATTATTAAGGACCTGATGCAATTTGATAGCTTGAATGAGTTGTTGGATGTTCTAACTAATGAAGAGGATGATCCGCAGACTGTAGAAGAAGAAATGTTGAGAAAGACTCTCATGGAGGGGCAAGGTTTTGGTCAACATGCTGAAGATGTTTGTAAGTTGCACACTGACCCGCAAGAGAGGCCTAGTTTTATGCTCTCTAGGGGGTGTCCTATCAGATACCTAGCTCAGATGGGGGCAGGAAAGGAATCTATACTTAATGATTTGATGGGAAGTGATATCAAGAGTCCACTCACTAGTGACCAGGAACTTATTCAGCCTTATCAGCCTCCCTGGAAAGACAATTCTTATAATCTAGTTGAGGTGAGTTGTCTTGACTACAAGTTTCAAGAGTTGATATGCCAGGTAGTTCAGTACACTTTTATGTTCCCTATTCTCTTTGTTGGCATTAAATGTGAAAAGTATAATGTTTTGAGAAGAATGGGAAGCCATTTCAACAATCCAGTTAATGGATTTTTTTGACCAATTTGTTGAGACTGGTTAGAGTAGGGTAGGATAGAATTTATGTTTCCCCTAAAGTGCCTCAACACAAGTTGTTTTCAGTTCAATTTGCTTTCAATTTTTAGTTGGTTTCAGTTGGCTTGGTTAGCAATAACCCAGAGAGTCTATCTCAAGCAATTAGTTTCAGTTTTGTTGTTGGAAAGGAAGGTTGTTTCAGTTGGGAGCCAAGTTCAGTTATGTGGCTTAAGGACTCTATTGCCCAATGGATCTATCAGGCAGCTGGTCAGAATGCTTAGCAAGCAAGCACTCCATAGAGGTCACCAGAATGTTGTCATATTTTTACACATTTTGGAAAACATAATTACTATATGAGCTTTGTACCCTAGTTTGCATTATTATGTGGTCTTGATTAAGATTTGTGTTCATTTCCATTGCAAAGTACATGAAAGGAAAAGATAAATTACTGCATCTAAGATTACATATACCAATATCCTGAATATGCTATACAAAAAGAAGAAGAGAACTAAACAAAAAACATTCATATGAGCTCACACATGCCATGAGCATAGAAAATGCAAGAATTGCATAAATGAGTGCAAGTATACATAAATTAATGGGGCTAGATGCAAGGGTACTAGACATTTCCTAGTAATGAGTTGATCTTCTGTGTGCCCAGTGTGCTCTTGAGATCCAGAACCTACAAGAAGTGAAGAGAGGAGAT
The DNA here is from genome assembly GCA_027943335.1 of Chamaecyparis obtusa. NCBI lineage: Eukaryota > Viridiplantae > Streptophyta > Pinopsida > Cupressales > Cupressaceae > Chamaecyparis > Chamaecyparis obtusa. The sequence goes on from BSBK01003446.1 coordinate 357,683, forward strand.
GGGTTAGATCCAATGGATCTATGCAGTGGCTGGTATCACAACATCATAGAATGCATACATACACTCAGCCATGCACCTCTGACAAAGGCTGTGCTCAGGGCATGTGCATGAGAATCATCCAAAGAACCAAAAAGGCACCATGGCTTTTACTAACATGTTTGTTTCATGTGCAGATACAAGGAAGTTGATCCAATATGAGTTCTGTGAATGATTTGGGTCCTTGATGTGGGTAATGATAGAGGAACCTTATGTACTCTATCTGTTAGCCCTTCAAGGGCCAAGAGCACACATAGTGTGTACAAATAGGGAACATTTAGATGATCCAACATCAGTCAATCTAAAGAGTAACAGAGGGCTACATGGCATCTAGTTTTGAATAGAGCTAATGGCAGAGTACACAAATCTATGAATCAAATAGGGCACTCCATTGCATAGGTGTTCACATGCCACATACATGCTGAGGGCACACAATCCACATGTTCAGAAAAGGTACAATAGATTATGCTTAAAGATAAAACTCAACGCATTACATTTAGGGCATAAATGTGTTTCAAATCTACATTCTATAATGATGAGATAGTATGAATATGATAATCTACATTAGAGGCCATTTGAAAGGGGAAAATGATCATAGATTGCATGGTATAATGTCAGAATGATAAGAATCTACAATGACATGAAAGTGAATCAGAGCTAGTAACAGAGCATGATAATCAATGGGCATAAAATTTAATATCCTTCATGTATAGGAATTAGTGCATGAGCAATTTGACGTTGATAGTGAACAAATCAGATCCAGGTGTATATGTGCCTCTAAGAGTACATAGCATGATCAAATCTACAGGCTCTCATGGTGATCAACAATGCAATAATAGGGCATGATAAACAACAACAATGCTATGATCCCATATTCTTTCATGGATTTAATAGCACATGTCATGACATCATTTTAATGGAGAGGTTTAGCATTACAATGAAAAGAAAGATTCATCAAAGATACAATGAGAAAATGCAGAGACCATCAAAAGAATTACCCTTATGTGCTCTTAGGCTAATAAGAATAAGAAATAGTAAGATAAACATGGTGCCAAAATCAATGGATACAGAGCATCTCAAAATAATGCCAACATTCTTGTTCACAATGCCCTCGATGAACAAAGCCTTAAGTTTCTCAGGCTTATTCAAACAAAGCAATTCAAAAACATGCCCTATCATATGATCATCGGGCCTGTTGGAGTTTCAACAAAATTCAATGCAAATAACCATGCCCTAATATTTCTAGAGCTTCATAACAGGAAGGATAACTAGAATATATCAAATGCCATAGCAGAAAGATATGAAGCCACAACACATGGTGCCAACAGCAAATATGATAGTGCCCTAGCCCAAGTTTCATGGGCTTCGAATAGTAAACACATAATGTGAAAGCCATAACAATGGATTCAATATCAGTTATATGTGTTGAAAACAAATTGCCATCATATCGCCATAGTACCATAGTCACTATGAAACAAGCAAGAAAACGTTCAAATGCAATCAATGAAGAAAAATAGTGCTATGTCAAATGAACCAGTGCCATTTCAAATGAAGACAGAGCTTTTCGAGATGCAAAGTAATGAAAATGAAAATCTTTGAAATGCCTACCTCATATCGATAAGATGTTGTTGATGTTTCTATTTCAAGAATGGAAGTTGCTATTCAAGTTGCAGAGGAGTTTAGTATGTGCCAGTTGCCGAGTTGGAAGCCATGATTGCATAAGTTGCCTTCTCAAATGTAGGGTTCAATTATGACACATCTTTCTTTTGTCTCCCCTTTTTAGGGTTGAGCATATCTAGCCTTTTTGATATTTATTCCATGGGCATGGGTTTTATTTTTGTAGAATATTAATATTGTTATCTCTTTTAGAGGTAATTTTATTAATTACATTTGATGCCATAGGTTCCCATCATAGAAGTCATTTTGACTTAGGTGATAAATATTTCAATCATGTATTATTTTTTTGAATATTCATGTGTTAGGTGGATAGATATAAATTGTAAACATTTCAAATATGGTTTCCCCTTTTTTAGGGTTGAGAGTTATTTGCAAATGTATTTAGATCCACATTTTTAGTGAGTGGGGGTTATGTTTTTTAATGTTATAAGTCATTTCTCATATTATTGTATGATATTTGACAAGTGGTGTTCTTGTAAGCCACTGTCAGATTATCAGTTACATCATGACTTAGTGGGTTTGGTCTCCCTTTTGACTATCTATTTTAGGGACCCCACTTTTTTCGTCCCCCTAAATTCTTGGGAATTGGGCATCTGAATTTTAGAATGGCATGATCATGGTCCTAGTGGCAGAGTTTTCCCATTTTTGGAGAGATAGTGGACTTCAATGCAGATTCTTTAGATTTCCTTTATATGCCTCTCACCTTTGGTGATTGAAGGCTAGTTCTTCTTTCCCTCATTCTCACGAGGTGAATGTTGTAGCTCTTGGAGAAGCAATTTGATATTTTGACTCCTTTTATTCCAGTTAATAGCAATTGTCCTTCTTTTCTATAGCTTTGTGAGTTGATTTGATGAATTTGATGTCATGTAATGTGATTGAAACTTGATCCTTTACTTGATATTTTGTTCATTTTGATGTTTGCAAGCACTGGTTTTTCTAAGGTTTCAATCTGTGTGCATTTATATGTGTTTGAGTTGTGGAATCCATTTTCCCTTCTCATTTATAACTAGCACCTGATTATTTTCTAAGGGAAGAATCAGATTTGAGAAGAGTTGTGGTGTTTATGTTATATGTTGGATTACATTGTGAGTCTATTTTCAGTTTGTGGATCTATCCAGTTTGGTGAATCACCTAAGTTAAATTTTAGTTATTTCAATTTCATGCAATCTCTCTGCCTTTCCCTTCAAGTTTAGTTCAGTTTAGGTGATACAAATGGGGAAGCTGGCCCTTAATCTAGAGGTTTATTCTCAGTGAAGCAGTCCCACATCCCGAGTGTATTCCCATGTTTCACGGGATGGATAGGTTTTATACTTAGCCATCACAGGTGCAATCCCTAGTGACAACAAATATCACTCAAGGTAGGAACTCAAAACCACCTCCATTTTATGTATCTTTAATTATTATAAAATATTTAGTACATAATTGTATGGTAGATAGTGGAGCTACTAGTACTGTAATGCCCAAAAAAGTGGCTGACTAATTAGGACTTAAATATGAACCCCTCCAAAAGAAGGTTACACAACTTGATGGATCCTCAGTTAGCACTATAGGTGTGGCTAAGGGTACCAGTCTAATCCTTCATGCCAGTCCTAATTTCTCTATCTTACTTGATATATACATCATAGATCTCCCTGCTTTATTTTCCATATGTTTGTCAAGGGAGTTTATAGCCAAAATAGGAGGCTATCTTTCTTCTGATTGGTCTCACATGCTTTTTCACACAAGATATGGTACCAAGGTTACCATCAAATCATAATCATTAGCAACACACCATATAGAACCATATGTGTCCAACACCATCAATATAAACTGCCCTATATTTGATGACAATGATTTCCCAACTATCAGAGAAGAAAACACTAAGATAGAAAGTATCCCTCATATTTTATTAGATGAGCTAGAATCAGAAAAGTTTTTTGAAGCACAAGAAAATATCATTTGGAATGCTAGTTTGGGAAGTTATTTGATACAAGAAAGTGGATCCATAGAACCAAACCTTCTCAAAGAGGATAGTGATTTAGAAGATCATAGCAATTAGGTTTGGGATTTTTTTTTGATGGAGCTAGAAGTAGACATGGTTCTGGTGGTGGTGTTATGCTAATGTCCCCAAAGGGAAAAAGATATTATACAGCTTTCAGATTCAGTTTCTCCTGCACTAGCAACACTGCAGAATATGAAAGCCTTGTGAATGGACTGGAATAGGCTAGAAAAAGAGGGCTCAAAGCCTTAAAAGTCTATGGTGATAGTGAGTTAGTAGTCAGCCAAGTAAGAGGGATAAGTGCAACCAAAAATGAGAGCTTGAGAGGATACAAACATAGAGTTTGGGATGCAATTGAAGACTTTTGTGCTTTCAATATTGTTGCCATCCCTAGGAAGCTAAATCAAAATGTAGATAGGTTGGCTACTATTGGGTCTCAATATGACATTCCTAATAGTATTTCAAAAGAAATAGACCAACAACACATTAAAGTGATTTCCAGACCCTCTATTCCTGATAACAATGTCAATTGGCAGGTGTTTGACAATGATGAGAAAATTTTGCAGTTCTTGTTTGAGGAAGATGTTTTCTCAAGACATAATCAAGGTAGATTGTTGCAGAACTATGGTGATCAAGTGATATAGCTTAAGTCTAATAAGATGCCTAGAGGTCTTGTCACCTTAGAGACTATCTTCAACAAGGATGATCAAGTTAAGAAGAATAAAGTTGGCCTGGTAGTTCAACAAGAACATTGTGTTGAATTAGAGTTGGACCAGGTAAAAGTTTACAATTTGGGAAGGTAAACACTGATTTAGAAAAATAGGCTTACACCCAATTATTCAAAGAATTCAGTGATGTTTTTGCATGGCATTATGAAGACCTCAAAGGTTTTAATCCGGCCCTTGCTCAACACACTATTGAATTAGAGCCTAATGTCAAACCAACGAGACAAAACCAAAGGCCTGTAAATCCCAAGCTTGAGCCACTTATGCATAAAGAAGTGCTCAAATTGATAGAAAGTGGTATCATCTACCCCATCAAACATACTAGTTGGGTTTCCAACCTTGTTCCTATAAGGAAGAAGAATGGGGAATTGAGGTTATGTGTTGACTTCAGGGATCTTAACAGGGCCTCTCTAAAAGACTGCCATCCATTACCCTCTATGGAACAAATCTTACAATGTGTCTCTGGATCCAAGAAATTTTCATTATTGGATGGCTATTCAGGATACAATCAGATCTTAGTTAATAAAGAAGATCAATATAAGACTACATTTACAACCAAGTGGGGAACCATGGCTTATCAAAAGATGCCCTTTGGTTTGTCAAATTCAGGTGCTACTTTTCAAAAGGCAATGGATATGGCCTTTAAAAGCCTCATGTACAAATTTGTACTAGTCTACTTAGATGACATAACTGTCTATTCTAAACATGCAGTAGATCATATCAAACATCTAAGGAAAATCTTTGAAAGATGTAGAGAATTTGGGATATCTCTTAATCCCAAGAAATGTGTGTTTGCAGTGCATGAAGGAAAATTGTTGGGATATATAGTATCCAAAAAAGGAATTATAGTAGACCCTGAGAGAATTACAGCCATCCTAGAGCTACCATTGCCACATCATAAGAAAGGCCTTCAATCTTTCATAGGAAAGATTAATTTTGTTAAGCATTTTTTGCCTAATATTGTAGATTTATTGAAGCCTTTAACTGCCATGTTAAAGAAGGGTTCAACCTTCAGCTGGACTAAAGAAGGCAAAGCCAATTTCCAAGCTATCAAAGAAGCCTTGACTAAAGCTCCGGCTCTCTTAAACCCAAATTTCAATAAGGATTTTATCCTTTATGCTTATGGAGGTCATGATGCTATATCTGCCATGTTGACTCAAGAAAATTCAGAAGGTTTGGAGCAGCGCATTGCTTTCTTCAGCAAAGGTTTGGAAGAGTATGAACAAAGATACTCTTTTGTAGAAAAACATGTACCTGCTATGGTGAAGAGCCTTAAAAAGTTCAGATGTTTATTAACCCATAATAAGGTACACTTGAAGGTTACTCATCTAAGTGTTAAGGAATTTTTGCTTTCCAAGGACCTAAATGAGAAAAGAGCTGGTTGGATTACCAAGGTAATGGACTATGACATTGATATCCAAACCACCAAGTTGGTTAGAGGAAGAGGTCTTTATGAACATTTGGCAGAGGATGAAAGTTCAAAGAAAATAGAGAAAACAGATGCATCTCTGGTTGTGCATGATTCAGAGGAACATGGCAAGGCATCGGGTTGGTTTCCTAACATGATTCATTACTTGAAGATAGGACAATGTCTTGCAGGCCTAGATTTCAAAAAAAGAAGGTATTATAGATTGCAATCTGTTCCCTTTGTGCTGATAGATGAGGTTCTTTTTAGAAAGGATCACAATGGTGTCCTTTTAAGATCTATTGATTCAGAAAAGATAGCTGATGTCTTGTTTGAATTTCATGATGGACCTTCTAGAGGTCACTTTTCTCCTAGGACTATCGCTTTTAAAATCATGAGGGCTGGATACTATTGGCCATCTATCTTTAAGGATAGTCATGATTATGTGAGAAAATGCATCAAATGTGCCATGTTTGCAGGAAAAGAAAGGCTTGCAGCTATGCCCCTTCAGCCAATCATAACAGAGCAACCATTCATGAGATGGGGCATAGACTTCATTGGCATGATCAATCCTCAATCTAGTGCAGGACATAAGTGGATAATCACTACTACAGATTATTTCACTAGATGGACAGAGGCAGTTGCCTTAAAAGAATCAAATGAGAGTTTTTTCTTAAGTTTTTATGATGATATAATTCATAGATTTGGCACTCCAGACTCCATCATATCAGATAATGCATTGGCATTCACAGGCCTCAAAGTTTCAGAATGGGCAATCAGAAATGGCATCTATCTGAATACAAGTTCAAATTACTACCCTCAAGGCAATGGTTTGGTAGAATCAACTAATAAGAACTTGATTAGAATAATCAAGAAAAATCTACAGGAAAACCAAAGAGATTGGCATACTAAGTTGAAATATGCCTTATGGTTAGATAGGATCACTCCAAAGAAGATCATTGGGAATTCTCCTTATGTATTAGTGTATGTTAGAGAGGCTAAGTTGTCCATTTCAACTGAATTGCCATCTTTGGACTTGGCTACTCAATATGCTCTATTTGAAGAAGGAGATCCCTTACAAATCAGGTATGCTTAGCTAATGGAGTTAGAGGAACTCAGAGACAAATCCATGAAAGATATGGAGTTCCATTAGGTTCAGACAAAGAGGAGTTTTGACAGAAGAGCCAGGGCTAGAAATTTCAAAGTTGGGGATGTAGTCCTGAAGTGGGATGAATTCAGATCAAAGCCTGGTAGACATACAAAGTTTGAGTCCTTCTGGGGTGGACCATTTGTTATTACGGAGTGCAAGGGGCCTAATTCTTTTTAGCTATCAACTCTTGGAGGAGATGCCTTGCCTATTTCAATTAATGGTTTACACTTGAAGCCCTTCTTTGAGGTCAACCCTTCCTTGTAAATCTCTATAAATATGTTTCCTATTTGCTTTCCTTGCTTTCTAGGTTAGTTTTTTCCCTGTTTTCCAAGAAGTGCTCATGCATAGTTTTTGAGCTGGTTCTAGGTCTATCTCTCTATCAAGGGTTTTGTGCTCATAGTGATGACTCCTATGCCCAATGGATTGGCATTAAGGCCACTGGTTTCAATGTCTAGTAGGCTGACATCTAGTAGAAATTGCCAAAATGTTGCCCAAAATTCCCTACCCATCCATTTTTGGTCATAGGTTGGTTTGAACTCCATCCCAAGGTCTGCATATTTTACCCTATTGAGCCTCTGAAATTTCCATGGCCCTGTGCCTTGTTTTCTGGCCTCTGCAATCTCTTTTGGCCCCCTGGAATACAAGTTTGAATTTGTAAAAGTAGTCGTTGGCCCCAAAAAACTCTAAAAAACCCTACGGCCTTTCTGTTTCATGGTTACCTTTTCGGCCGCTTAAGTGATCCCCTTTTCCATGTGCTCTTTATTTTTTCTAACTGGTCGTAAGATCTCTTTTCCCTATGGTTAAGTCCTTAACACCCTACGACCTAGCGAGCAGTTACGATTTGTTTGGCAGTCTCAGTTTCCTGGAAGGTTAAAGTTTGTGCATGATCAGTAGCTCTCGTTATATCGTTGGGTGAAGATGATGTCTCTTTAAGTGTCACGGTATAATGACGACCCTCAATCCTCCTCTTTAACGCATTTGTTTTGTGTCAGTGGGTCCACTGCCAGCTATCCAAGGTGTCTAAATCTTATTGGTCAATGGGCTGTGATGTGGAATTCTATTAGTGAGCCCAGTGGGCTATCTTTCCTTTAAGATCTAACAACTGTCATATGATCACATGGAATATTCCATGCCCATGTGATCATACGCCAGCTATTGATTTTACCTTTTTCTAGGGCTCTGTTAAGTGGGTCCTTAGGTTTTGATGTGCTCAAATTCTATTGGTTGGTCGGATGACAACTAGGATTTGTCAGTGGGCCCACGGTCTTTTGCTTATGTGGTAGGTTAAAGCTCATGCGAGATTGATGATCATCGTTATGCCATTGAAGCAAGGTGCTCGAGAGTTAAGGGGGCGGTATAGCGACAACCGTCTGATGAAGATTGATGTTGCGGGTCCGTGTTGCTAGAAGGCGTTGAAGCGCTTGTTTCTAATTGGTCGATGGGTGGAATAGTTGGCACTTGTCAATGGGTCTAGTGGATTCTTCTGCTTGTTGAGGTGCCAGTCACGCTAACGTGGTCACTTCTCATTGGTTCCGACTGATGAGTTCGCGCTTGACTTTTAAAAGGGTCTCCTGACTGTTACAAGGTTTATCTATGCCATTTGATCTACCAGGAAGGAGTGATATCAATGGTTACATTTTAATCTTGGTCAACTGGCCATTTCTTTTCAAATTTTCAATATCTTCTTGAGGGTTTCTTGCTGGTTCGTTGCGGTTGGTGGATTGCATGGCTTTGGGTAGCTTAGAATTGATAGTTCCAGGATGTTTGCAGTTGGGGGAATGTTGAGAAAGATTTGGTGGCCGTCTCTTATGATTTCTCAGGGTACCATGTTGATATTCCCATGCCGAAGAAATATCAAAAGGTGGCACCACCTATGGCCTCTTGTACTTTGAAATACAAATCAAACCTAGACTAGTTTTGAGCATTCATGGCAAGGCTGAGTTGCAGAAGGGTAGATAGGTCAAGGCGGCTTGTCTGCAGGCAGATATAGTATAGGGATGGACACGCAAATATGAGATATGATTAGTCAGGATATTTACAAAGACACATTTATGATCAAACATGACAGAATTGGGGTTTCTGATTATTTTATGTCAAATCATATGTATCCCTAATTAGGTTTTGACTCTTGCCTGTGTGCAAAGGGAGATGTATATAATGTTCTTGGAGCTTTTTAGAGCTCAACGGTTTGCATTGGAAAAGAAATTTTCTCTTTCTCAGAAAGTACCTGTGGCATTGTTTTTGCCCTCTAGCTTCTACATCTTGTAACCTTTAATTGATTGTTTAGATATTGCAAAGTATATTGTGACATTTTCCATGTCCCTATGCTTTCTTGCCTGAATTTTTCTCTTATTGAGTTGAGTATATGTATGTTCTTAGTAATATCTTAGTTTTCCTAATCCCTCTTTCTTTCTGCAATTCATGTGTATGCCTATGGATGATTTGATTTGAATGCTCTTGTGGGTATACTTCAACCTCCCGACAATCTGTCTCATTCCTATACCTAATTGCAGAGGTGAATGTCTGTTTGCAGGTTATAGATTGTGTCTAGATTCTTAAGAGTGCTATTGTTTTTGTGAAATTCTCTCTTTCCCTAAGTAGAACCTTTCTATTGCAAACCTTTCTATAAAATATTGATGCAAGCCTATTCAATGAGTTATGATCTCCTAGACCTAAGATTGTGTACTGAGTTCATCCTTTATACTGCAATTCATACCATCATTTCAGTGTATCACCTGGTAGGTAGTTTGTTTTTCAGTAATTTTCCCTTTCATGCATTCCTTCTATCCCTTTTCCCCTCAAAGAATTTAGTTTCCTGTCAAAGAAGCAAATTAAGGTGATTATCCAAGAGGAACCAGCCTAGAACCTGGAGGTCTCATCTCAGTTAGCATAAGTCCCACAACCTGGAGATGATTCCCATGTTATACTAAGTTATCAAGACCAAGAGAGCTTGAAACAAGGGTGGAAACTTGGTGTATAACAGGTTGTTAAGTAAAAAAATTGGTTATATCTAGTTGTTCAAAGTCTCCATGTATGGATACGTGCAAGCCCAATGATCAGTTTATTTTAATCAAGATGTTGGAAATGGAATTGAAAGTGGGCACAATGGGGTTCCTTGATGTCACCACCATAATTGTTCACCATCATCTTTGTCTTTGAAACAACTAACTATTCATAATTCTTTCTATCCATGGTGTGAAAATGACAAATATGTCCATTACATATTTGCTTTGGAAAACAATAAAATGCCTCATTTTAATTACAAACATTATTCATCAATCTCAAATTAGTAGTTTTGTGACCATTTCAAGAACTTTTTTTTGTGTTTATTGATTTACACCTTGTTCTAGCATTGATTTGGTTTTTATCTCCATGAATGGCTTCAAATTTGCATCAATTCACCTGTCTTGCCAGCTCAACTTTTTTTAAAATAATGTGATCTCTCACATAATTTTATTGGAAAGTCCTTTATGGGATTTCAAACAGGAAGCCTGTCAACATAGACTCTCTTTTCATGATTTTTCCTGTATTTTGATATATAGGGAATCTTTGTTTAAACTAACATATAATTAATAACTTGTTTTCATTTTCTTCCCTCCAATTTGACCATGATTTTTATTACTAGTGTTTTTAATATAAGCATGTTGCTTTCATTAATTTTAAAAGAATTAACTACTCTTTATTACATAGGAATCACAGGTTATTATGGATAGGTCATGGCGGATTATGTTATGGTGTATGGCATTTATGTCTCTTTTCTTTTCAGATATTTCAGATGTATGGACAAAATCACAAATTTTCTTCTTAAATTTTCCTATCCTTATTGAATTGGCCAATTTTCTTTAAAAAATCACCTATTTATTAAATTCGATTCTTTAAAAGAAAATTTCTTACCTAGAATTGGTCTTCCTGAAAACTAAAATGCCCAAGATCTATTTTTCATTAAAACTATGTGTATTTAGTATTTACTATTGAACACAACTTTTTTCTTTCCAAGAAATACAGTTTTTTAATGCTTGTATGTTGTCTTCGCTAAAGTAATCGTCATTCTGTGAGATCTATTGACTTAGATGATGCCCAACTTAATTCTTTGTTTTTCTCAATTGTGAGATTATTTATGTTGTATTAGGAGTAAGATTTATTCTGTTTGACTCTGTAATTGCATACGCTTTCCTTTTTCTTCTTTTTGTTTAAATTAGTAGCAGAGTATTTGACAAGTAACATTTTCTTGCAGACATTAACTCAAATTGCATGTTGGGCACTTTAAGTTGTATTGTAGGAAGAGGAAGCACACTTTCGAGTTGGAAAAGTAAGTATTAAAAGTTATCTTTGTGATTTAAAGAGCCAAAATTAATTTCTATTTCAGTGCATTTGTGAAAGAGGTTAAATATGAAATTTTAATTCTTAATTTGCAATTCAGTTAGTCATTGGGATGAAGTTTCTAAATAACTCGATCCACTTGATTTGGACCATTTTTTTTGAATTATATGCTCTATGTGCAATAGTAATTCTGAAATTTATCCAATTCCTGTTGTGTTTTATTTATGTCCTCAGATAGATAATTGTTAAACTTTAAGTAAATACTTTGTAAGGGTATACTTATCGTACAAGTAGCAGTGAAAGTAAAATCTTTCTTGTATGCACATTTTGGAAGTGACATGCATGATGGTATGATGAAAGAATCTGGCCCTTAAGTTTGACTAAATTTTGTCCTTAAAATATAACATTTTACTCAGGTGACTGCAATTTTTATCTGCTGATGGGAGCTACTATACTAAAATTCAGACACCCTTACAATGTAAGCTGGCCACAATTTTTTTGCCTTTTGCAACATTGTCCTAAGGATATAGAAAATGTGTATTATTTTTATACCATCACTGTTGATAGTTGCCTCTAGATATGCAATCATAGAACTTTAGCATTAAGTGTGTAATAGCCCCTTTAGTAAACCATCTTTTTATTAACTGAACTTTTCTATCTCTATCATTTGCATCCTGAACTCTTGGTTCCCTACCAGCTTTTGAACCTTTGCTACAATGTTCAGAGACGTCGAAGGAAGCCCTCGTTTATGACGACAAGTGCAGAAAGTGGGGTGGACCCCAAGATTCAAGTGTTAATAGATTTCAGCGTGGGGAGGAAAAAATTAACCAAAATTGTAACTGGGGTGTTGTGGATCTTAGGCACTAAGATGGAAATTCTATGCTCCAACCTTGAGCTTCTCAAGACTGTATTCCCGACACAGGATTTTTGATCAAAGAAATTAGGAGTAAACCCCTTATTCTTATAAAGAGCTTGCAGGAAACCCTAAAACTATAGGTCATCTTTTGGTTTTTGTGGAATAGAGCTTACAAAGTTTTTGTTTCTTAATCCTTTGGATTTGATACATAACTCTGACACCCAAGGAAGTTGATCTCATTTTCTAGATTGACACTCACAGGTGAAGAAAAATCTACAAATGTGTTGTGAGTATAGTGGCGATGAGCCACATCCAAATGTTAGAGCATAAGATAGACAACCTTCAACTTTTGTGAACTCTCGCTTGAAGAAACCTGGGAATTAGTTAGGGTATACTAGATGTGGGAAATATGGTTGCGTGTGCGAAGCCTGAGAGGTATACTGAAGAAGCAGATGAGAAGGTTGACAACACTAAAAATAGAGGAATGGATTAGGAATCAAACCTATCACCTGTCCTCCACGAGGAATGAGCAACATATCCAGATCGAGTAGAGGTGGGAGGTTCGAATCCCCCAAGCCCAAGTTGCCCCAAATTCTCCCATCTCCATCTCCATCATCCAAATCCTATTTATAATCTGACATCTCTGCTAGATTCATTCTATCGAAGCTCTAAGACATTGGTGCAGGAGCAAAATGGAAGCCTTTGGACGATTTTGTGGAGCCCAAAAGGGCCAAACTGTAGTCCAAGCAATGGTCCAGGCGTCCGTCCATGGCCAAGGGTTTTGTATTATCATTTCTGTAGACACTGCCTTTATTTCTCATTGACATCGTTGATAGCATAATGTGATTTATACAGATTTATGAGATATGTCGCTTTCCTTGTTTTCAGTGAGTTTGTTTTCAACACGAATATATTTTTTTTTGTTGTATTTTGAGCTATAGAATACACTCTAGACCTCCATCTATGTGTAGTTGAAAGTATACTTTTATTAGATGTTGTGGTTGGAAGTACCCTATTAGATATGAGGATGTTGGCTAGCAGAGGCATGACAGAGTTATAGCTGATAAAAAGGTAGTTATCTCCTCTCTTAGAACCTCTTGCAGATTTTTTACTCGAGTAGCAGAGATTGGATTAGGTATTTGTTTTGTTTTGTCACTCAAATGTTTAGCTATGTTAGTTTATGAGCTTCACTTGACAGGTCCAGATGTGTTGTCCTTCCATAGATCTCATGCAGACTATCACTGATATAACTAAACCAGTAACAAGTAAAAGAAAATGAACGAATTAAAGTATTTGATATTTCTTCAATACTTGCTTGCTGGGAAAGCTTTTTCTAGAGTATCATTAAATGAGGTAGTCTTTGTCATATAATATCAAAACTTATGATGCAACTTTTAAATTTTGGTTCTGATACCGTTGCTTATTATACTGTTAAATTTATATCTTACAATGAGCTTTGTTCGTTCTTTTCCCTTTTCTATATATTTCCTACTGTCATGTCTACACTAGTGGAGGCAAATGAGGAAGAGGAATATTTCGTTGACGAGCCTTCATTTTTTTAAACAACTCTAAAACCTGTACTACAATGTACATTAATAATTGAAAGGATTAATGATATCAGATTTCTACAATCCATTGTAATTATGTATGTGTTTCTGGATTTGATTGTGTGTATTAACGTTTCGGATCACACTCCATGATCCATCATCAGGAAACAAAGAGGGCAAGAATTTTAAGAAAAGTGATGGATTACGGAGTGTGATCCCAAATGTTAACTACACACAATCAAATCCAGAAACACATACATAATTGAAAGGATGTTTGATAGAAGAATTAAAAGCCATAATAGTGAAACAACGTTCTAAGGGAGAAAATTATGAGCAGAACGTCTTCATTAATATCAAGTATCACTTATGTTCTCCTAATGACTAACATTCATACCGATGTTGAAAACTGGGACTTACAGAAAATCAACAGTACTTAATTATGCCGTTCATTACATGTTAGTGATCCCTGATCACTTGCTTCAACTAAAAGCCTACCCTCTATCTTTACCATTTTGAACAGATTCAAATCAAGAAAGTTATGACTCGATTTTGGAAAATTCAATCTTCTTCCCTTAAAGGTTGCCAGAAAAGAAATTTTGCATATATACTCTGCACAAAAGAATATATTTTGTATTGACAGGGTTGCAAGTATATTTCATACTAGATTTTGGCAAACTCAAGATTCTTCTTCCCATCAAGCTTTTGAGAAAGGACATGCTATATATAATCTTCACGAATGAATCTTTTGTATTTACAGGGATGCAACTTATCTATGAGTTCAGGAGCAGGACCCACTTTTGTTTCCTTCTCTGGACCATAAAACATGGCAATAGAGATTTGGTCTCTGTCCAGGTTTGCAACTACCCTGTTCTCAATGCTCTTATATATTCCATTTCTTATTACCTAGTTCAAAATAATAAAACAAAACCTACATTTGTTAACTATCCAGTGGCGTCAAACATTATTGCCAATTATTAAAGCCAGGTAATAATTCATCGAGAATGAAGAGAAGACATTTTTTTGCTTTCATACATGAGATCCTAAATCCAGACAATCATTCAAAACTTGGATTAAAAAAACAAATTATAAGGGCATAAAAAATTTCTTTGAATCAAGTTTTCATAATCTGAGAGTTCTTATAGATTGTTTTGCCCTAAAGATAGTTAAAATTCATTGTCATTACCTCAAGAATGTCCCCAATATTGATAACCAGGGCACCAGGGATGGGTTGAATAGAATTTATTGACCATCCTTACATTTGTTGACCCATTATCTCATCATCCTGCGACAACACTATCAAATCCATTCCACCTGAATGAGGACTAATGCCTGAAACCAGATTTGTCTTTGGGCAAGGTGGGTAGTAATTCATGCACATTATCTGTCCCATTTTTCCACAGGCATTAATGAAATAGTATGGCTTTAGCCCAATGTTCTCTAATAAGAGGCAAATAATTTTATTGCCAAACTTTTGAGTTTCAAAAGCATATTGATCCACAGTTTCTCTGTAAAAAATGGACAATTGTTCTTAAATCACTGGCTCATTAGGCATTTCTCTGCATCCTGGAGAATTCTTCTTCTTCTTCTTGAGTAACATTGCAGGCTTTTCCCTTTCAAGGGAAGAGGTTGCAGTACCTTCAGTGCTTGACAGTGCTACACATTCTGTGTGAACTTTAAGACTTTAGTCTATAGGTGTTTTGAACATGACAAAGATGATGGCGATGACTGTATAAGTTTTGGTGTATGCTTGGATGGTACCATATTCAATTTACTGAGGTTGTCTTATGCTACTAGAAAAGTTATCTTTTGTGACTAATGTAGATGGCTTGTTGATCTTGCAAATATTATTAGAGTGTGAAGAAGTATGGCGGACCTTGAAATATTTAATTATCTTAACTACAGGTCATGAGAAGAAGTTGGGCAAAATGAATCAATAGTACCTTTCTCTGTAATATTCATTTCTGATTTATTCTTAAAAAAATAATTTCTTTTCTCTTGTAGGAAGGATAACGGTTCTTTGCAAATACTGAAGCATGTTACTCCAAATATATGGTCAATTCATTCTATTTCCATATATAGAAAGCTAGTTTAGATTCATATCAAATGCAAGCATGCTGCTTTTACAACAGTAAGATCTGCATTCTGTATGTTAATAAACTCACTCTTTAACTCTGTTGACAGACAATCAAGTTTTTGATTTGATGCTTATGATAAGATTGATGGTAAAAATATTTTATAGATTTCATTTCTTGTGATGGTTATTGTTTGATCGTTGTTGATTAACAAAATCTGACCTGTAAGGATGGCTTTCATTATGTTAATGTTACAAACAAACCAAGAGGATGTTTGTTCAAGCAATACTGCAAAAACACTAGATAAATATGTAGAAATGTGACTTTCCACTGCTTATCTAGGTTACAAGTTGTTTCCTTTGCCTTTAAGATAAAGGATCTACTAAAGTTTCCATTTTGAAGATGCACAATTATTTTAGCTAGTATATAGAGAGAAAAAGTTGAATTTGTCTATGCTGTATATTTCATGTTTAATGTATATTTTTTAGTGTTGTAAAGTGTGTAAGCCCATATTTTAAGGGAAGGGTGTTGATCATACAGCTAACTTTCCAAGACATTTTTTTGATGCTACTATTGGGAAAAGACTATAAATGAGCAAGTGAAATAAATAAAAGATGTTCATTTTTTTATTACAAGTAATCTAGACTTGCATACATTATAAATACATGAAATTGGTCATGATGAAAAAGTAAAAACCATTTATCTATCTTAATTCTAGACATTTTATATACCAAGCAACAACAAGGAGCTCTCTTTTATTTTACATAATGTTTTTTCATTTTTTTTCTCGTTGCAGAAACTATAAAGCATAGTAAGATGGAGGTGCTTTGCAATGATTCAACCTCAAGTTTTTCAGGACCATGTGCAACTTCTGAAAATTTGGACAACAAGCTTATACTTAATGAAAGTGTAGAAGTGTGTGAAGCGAAAAAAGGGATTGCTCTATAATGTATGAAGTATTGTTGATTTGTTTTTCTTTTTTTGTGTAGTTTATATATTTATTACACCAAATACTCTTGGCTAAATAGAGTAAGTGAACGATATGATGTTGGCCAATAAATTAACATATTCAGTTTCTATTTTTCAATACAAGTATTGCATACTTATAATTAGAAGGTTCCTTTAATATGACGAACTACTATTTTTCTCCATAAATTACTTTGAAAATTTCACCAGCAAATTATCTTTTAAGAAAAATGTCTAGCCATTGCATGACTGTTCCTTTTTCCTATATTGATCAAGAGGCATACATATCAATGCCCAAAAAGGGAATGACTTGTTTTAAATGAAACACTTGAAATTAACTATTCCATTAAAGCTAACTTTGAGGAGTATCAGTTCCTCTTAAGCTATTAACTGTTGGCCAAAAGATCATCACATAAGATTTGTCTTACACTTGAATTTTTATAGGAAACCAATAATATGATGGAGGAAGATACACACATTACAATGCTGGATATAACAGAATAGAGTAAACAAAGTATATATTAATGCCAAATTTTTAGATTTATAGAGAGCTGCCAAATGCTCAGAATATCTCACATATATCTTGCAGAGACAGAGATCTATTTCAACGTACAAAACTCAGAAAACATTCTTCTTTTTCTACAAAATATTCTGCCTAGAAAATTCTAGAAATGCCTGGAGAAATGGGCTGGTCGCATGATCGCATGAATAAAATAATGCTCATGCAATCATGTGACAAGAGCAATAGAGGGGGCCCACGCTGGATTGTTAGTCGCAAGATCGCATAGGAAATAAAGCTGCCTTGAGTTTATGCGACAAAGCCAAAAACTAAAATGCCGAGTAAATAGAGGGGGCCCACTCAAAATAAGATATCGCAGGTTCCAATAAAAAAAATGCTGGGCAAACAGAAAGGTCGCATGATCGCATGAGTGGGAATGAAGCCATGCGATCATGTGACAAGGCATGAGGCACAGCCGGTGGTAGGTGCGGAAGGTGGATGGAAGCAAGGGAAATTAATGCAGAGAGGCGAAAAGGAGTGTGGTCGCATGATCGCAAGAGAGGAGAGAGAAGCCTTGCGATCATACGACAAGGCATTGAGAAAGCCTGCGGTAGGAAGAAAGAAGTACGATGGTCAGGGAAGATTAAAAATTGTTCTGCTGGCATCCATGTCCTTCAACACTCCCCCTTAATCTTCACTGTTATGTATGTCTGCAATGCCGATTTCTTCCCGAAGATGTTCAAAACCATTCTTTGCTAGTGTTTTTGTGAAAATATCAGCGAGTTGTTCATTTGACCTGCAAAACTGAAGATGAATGTCACCATTGTTTACCAATTCTCTAATGAAATGATATCTGGTATCAATATGTTTTCTTCATTTATGAAATACATGATTTTTAAATAAGGCAATTGTTGAATTGTTATCACAGTAAATTTTCGTAGCTTCTTTTTTATGATGCCCCAAATTTGAAAGTACTCTCCTCAACCAAATTGCTTGACAAGATGCTGATGTGGCTGCTACATACTCTGCTTCAGCTGATTAGAGAGTAACAAATGATTGTTTCTTTGATGCCCAAGAGATAGATCCAAAACCTAGATGAAAAATGTATCCGGAAGTGTTTTTTCTATCATCCATGCTACCTCCCCAATCACTGTCTGTATAACCAATCAGTTTGTAATCATTTGAAAATGTATACAAAATTCTAAAATTCTTTGTTCCAGCTATGTATCTCAAAATTCTTTTTCTAGCTTTCAAATGTGACTCTTTCGGTTTCTCCATGAATCTGGAAATAAGACTAACACCAAACATAATATCCAGTCTTGTGGCAGTTAAACACATGAGGCTGCCCACTAATCTTTTAAATAAAGTTGCATCTACACATGGACCTTGATCATCCTTGCTAAGCTTCAAAACCAATGCAACCGGTGTAGGGACTGGATTCACATTTGTCATCTTAAATCTTTTCAACAATTCACCAGCATACTTGCTTTGACATATGAAAATTCCTTGATCATTTTGACTTACCTCCATGCCAAGAAAGTATCTTATGAGGCCCAAATCAGTCATATCAAATTCCTTTTTCATGGCTGCTTTGAATGTGTTAGTTTGCATATTACCTGTGAATATCAGATCATCTACGTATAAATAGACTATCAAAATTTCTCCTTCATCATTCACTTTGATATACAAAGTAGGTTCATTTCTGCACTTGTTAAAGCCATTATTCACAAAATAGGAATCTATCCTGTTGTACCATGCTCTAGGAGCTTGTTTCAAACCATATAATGCCTTTTTCAATCTACATACTTTATGTTCTTCTCCCAAAACTTCATAACCAGGTGGCTGACTTACATACACCTCTTCTTCCAAAATTCCATTTAAGAATGTTGATTTCACGTCCATTTGTTTTGAGCTGCAATAGATAGGACCATTCTTATTGTATCCATTCTTGCTACGGGTGCAAATGTTTCATTGAAATCTATACCGGGCCTTTGTGTAAAACCTTTTGCCACTAGTCTTGCCTTGTGCTTTGCAACTTTTCCATCAACATCATACTTTGTCTTATAAATCCATTTAACTCCGATCACATCCTTGCCTTTAGGAAGCTCTACTAGATCCCAAGTTTCATTCTTTTCTATTGACTAAATCTCTTCATCCATGACTGTAATCCATTTGTCCTTTTTTATGGCTTCTTCAAAATAAATTGGATCAGCTTGTGTTAACAATGCAAAATCACAACAAAAATCAGCATTTTCATCTTCTTGGGTTTCATCATAAATCTCTCTAAGACTTCTTGTCTTCTTTGATGTGTTTATGGACCTAGACCTTAAAGATGCAAGTGTAGGATTAGAAGATTCGCTGCTATTATTAGTGGGATTTGGAGTGCTAGGTGCTCTTGATGGTGTTGTAGGTGCATTTGCTTGTGTAGGAGGATTTGCAACCTAAATTTCATCCTCTTCATTCTCTTGTAGAACATTAGGAGTGGTTGAATTTATTTTATCTATGCTGGCATCCCATGCCTCTTCTTCAACAAATTCAACATCACGGCTTATTATCAACTTCTTAGTAATAGGATTGTATAGCTTATATGCCTTTGAATGTTCACTATATCCCACAAATATGCATTTTTCTCCTTTGTCATCTAATTTTCTTCTCAACTCTTGAGGTATCAATGACTATGCCACACATCCAAAGACCCTTAAATGTGATATGTTATGTTTCTTTTTGCTCCAAGCTTCTTCCAGTGTTTTATTTATCACTGCTTTTGTTGGACACCTATTCAAAATATACACTGAACATGCAACTGCTTCAGCCCAATATTCATTTGGTAAATATTTTTCCTTTATCATGTTATGTGCCATTTCCATGATTGTTCTATTCTTTCTCTCTACTACTCCATTTTGTTGAGGTGTGTACCTTGCTGTAAACTATTTATGTATGCCATTTTCTTTGCAAAAATTCTAAAAATCAGTTGAGACATACTCTCCACCTTGATCGGTTCTCAATGTCTTAATAAAATATCCACTTTCTTTTTCAACTTTTTCCTTGAACTCCTTGAAAACAACAAATGTATCAGATTTATATTTTAAGAAATAAACCCATGCTTTTCTGGTGAAATCATCAATGAATGTTATGAAATAAAGTTTTCCACTTATGGAAGGTGTTTGCATAGGTCCACAAATGTTTGAATGTACTATCTCTAATGGCTATTTTGCTCTATATGACTCCCCAACTGGAAATGATTTCCTATGTTGCTTTGCCAATATGCAACTCTCACATGTGGTTTTAAGTGGCTCTATTTGTGGCAACCCATATACCATTTTCTTCTTGTATAACAACCGTAATCCTTTGAAGTTTAAATGCCCAAGCCTTAAATGCCATAGCCAAGATTCATTTTTGTATGAGGCTTTAAAAGCTATTTCAGCAACCTTTTGTAAACCTTGTGGCTCAATCATTAATCCACTTTGAATTCTTAGTGGGAACATCCTATTCTTAGTCATTTCAACTCTTGCAATCAGCCTATTACTTGGTTTCTTATCTAGGATCACACATTCACCATTCTCAAAGTGTACTCTATAACCCTTTTGTACCAATTTCCCAATACTTATAAGGTTGTGTTGTAATTCGGGAACATAGTAAACATTTGAAATTTGTTTATCTTTGCCTTGTTTTGTTTTTATGTTAATTGAACCTTTGCCCATAACTGAAACTTTTTGATCATTTCCCAATTTAACTTCTGATTTTACTGAATCATCAATTGTTGCAAACATCTCCTTCTTACAACTCATATGGTTACTGCATCCACTATCTAAGAACCACAGTTCTTTAGAACTTTCTTGTGCTACATTGCATGCTATGAATATTGTGTCTTGTCCACTAGTGTTTGACTGATTTTCATTTGTGAAATGTGCCTTTTGCTTATTCAAATCATATTGCTTTTTCCTACATTCTGATGCATAATGCCCAAATTTGCTATAGTAATGACATTGGATGTTGGATCTATCATACCTTTCTCCTTGATGATGGCTTTGAGAGTGACTACTCCCCCTTCCTCTTATTGATGTAAAATGGGCATTTGGTCTTGATGGTGGTCTTCTACTTTCAAATTGTGTATTTTCTCTTCCTCCTCTTGATGAGAAACATCCTCTGCCTTTGCTGTTGTTTGATCTTCCTCTTGACTTGCCAAAAGAGAGGTGAGTCTTGAATGCATTTTCAAATGATGATGACCTTGTTCGGTTCAGTCTTTGTTCATGGACTAAAAGTGACCCCATTAATTCATCTACTGATAATATAGAAAGATCTTTGGCCTCTTGAATAGCTATTACTACAGCATCAAATTTAGCAGGCAGACTTCTAAGTATTTTTTCAACAATCTTTTGATCTTCAACAGTGTCTCCATAGGTCCTTAACTGATTTACTATAGACATTGCATGAGTGAAAAAAGCATCTATTGAATCTGAGTCTTTCACTTGTAAATTTTAAAAATCCCTTCTAAGTATCTGCAATTTTGCCATTATTACCTTGCCTGTACCTTGGTATGTTGTTTGCAAACTGTCCCATGCTTGTTTTGATCTTGTGGCAGCTGCAACCTTTGGAAAGATTGATTCTTCCATTGCTTGTTGAATGAAAAATAGTGCCTTTGCATCCTTCTTCTTATTTTCCTTCAATAAATCCTTATCTGCTTGTGAAAGGGCCTGATATGCCTATTGGTCTGGTGGTTCAGGAAACCCATTTTACACTAAATCCCAAACATCTTGTGAACAAAAAAGAGTCTTCATTTTTATGCTCCAATAGTCATAATTTTTTCCATTAAAGATTGGAATCTAAGGCTGAGAAATACTCCCACTAGTTCCTACCATGGTTTACCAGTGACACTTTCTCCTTTTTTATAAAACCCCTTTTTTTTATTTTCTATTTACCCAGAATGAAATTCATCTAGGAAACAATACCCAGATCCTTTTTGTGCTTCAATCTCCAGCAGATCTTTTCCTTTCAATAACCAGTGCTTCAATCTCCTACTTTGATACCAATTTGATGGAGGAAGATACACACATTACAATGCTGGATATAACATAATAGAATGAATAGAGTAAATAGAGTATATATTAATGCCAAATTTTTAGATTTACAGAGAGCTGCCAAATGCTCAGAATATCTCACATATATCTTGCAGAGACAGAGATCTATTTTAGTGTACAAAACTGAGAAAACATTCTTCTTTTTCTACAAAATATTCTTCCTAGAAAATTCTAGAAATGCCTAGAGAATGTCTGATCGGAGAAACATTAGAGAAAAATCAATATAAAATATATTGCATTTAATACAATAGTTGGCGGAAGAAAAAATGGGCTGGTCACATAATCGCATGAATAAAATAATGGTCATGTGATCATGCAACAAGAGCAATAGAGGGGGCCCACGCTGGATTGTTAGTCGCAAGATCGCATAGGAAATAAAGCTGCCTTGAGTTTATGTGACAAAGCTAAAAACTAAAATGCCGAGTAAATAGAGGGGGGCCACTCAAAATAAGATATCGCAGGTTCGCATAAAAAAAATGCTGGGCAAACAGAGAGGTCGCATGATCGCATGAGTGGGAATGAAGCCATGCGATCATGTGACAAGGTATGAGGCATAGCCGGTGGTAGGTGCAGAAGGTGGACGGAAGCAGGGGCAGTTAATGCAGAGAGGTGGAAAGGAGTGTGGTCACATGATCGCAAGAGAGGAGAGAGAAGCCTTGCGATCATGTGACAAGGCATTGAGAAAGCTTGCGGTAGGAAGAAAGAAGTACGGTGGACAGGGAAGATTAAAAATTGTCCTACTAGCATCCACGTCCTTCAACATAATAGTGAACCAGATCAAGTGCCATGATAATTTTCATTTTTCCTTTGATCATCCAAATGTTGCAAAGAGAGGTTCTTTCAAAGAATGAGAAGTAGTGCATAAACAATCAAATTCATCTTGAAACCTTGTGAAAAGTTTCTTGGCAGATTAATAGTTCAAAATCTCATGATCAACCATTTCATTTATACCTTGTAGTTTGCACAAATAATTGATATAGCTAACTTTATGCAGTCATGTATTGATTGTCACTTCTAAGTGGAGCATTACGTACCTGAAAATCCAATGTCGAAGAAATAATGTGATTTACTAATAGGCTGGTATATTTTTTCCCAATGCATAGCTAGGCACCAATTAGACCTGTGTATTTTACTGGAGAGAATATAAATGAGAAGCATACTGACTGTCCATAGTGCCTATCTTGCAGGTATATAAATATGATTAATGTTACACAAATGAGTAAGAAAATATAGTGGCATTTTTAGTTGTGACTGCTGATATATGTGGTGAATAGGCTGGTATATTTTTTCCCAATGCACAGCTAGGCACCAATTAGACCTGTGTATTTTATTGGAGAGAATATAAATGAGAAGCATACTGACTGTCCATAGTGCCTATCTTGCAGGTATATAAATATGATTAATGTTACACAAAAGAGTAAGAAAATATAGTGGCATTTTTAGTTGTGACTGCTGATATATGTGGTGATGATCAAGCATAGACAGATCCAATATGTTGTTGGCCTCCATGAAGAAGGGATGCTATGGGAAAAAATTTCATGGAGTAAGTATTTAAGAAAAGAATGAATTTCTTGCAAAATGGATATTCACAAGGTTAATGCTTATATGATTTCTAGTACATATAGAATGTAGAGACATACCATATATTTATACATTTTTATAGAGATAAATTTAATGGCCTATGTCAAGAAATAGTGTGTAGATTAGAGTTTGTATTTACTTTTTAAAAGGTTCTAGCTCAATGGAAGAGCAGTTGTTTTACAAACAAGAGGTTGATGGTTCGATTCCATCATTCCCTCACATGAATTAGTAAACCATATATTGTAGTTATGTTTAAGAATATTGACACTACTAAAAAGAGTGGGGGTTAAAGACAAATTTTGAGACAATTTTTTAATTAATTGTCTTCATTTGAGACAAAAAGAAAGTTGTGTATTGTCTCAAATATGTCTTTAACCGAGCGTCTTAATATATTGTCTTAAAAAATTGTCTCAGTAAGACAATATGAAACATATATATTAAGACGCTTGGTTAAAGACATATTTGAGACAATACACAACTTTCTTTTTATCTCAGATGAAGACAATTTATTAAAAATCTGTCTCAAAATTTGTCTTTAACCCCACTCTTTCTAATAGTGTAAGTACTTTCAAACCCTTTAAAGAAATTTTAAAAAAAAGAATCTCAGATGGCAGAAATTACTTACACTTGCACATAAATAGTTTCATATGAAATCAATCCATACTTTCTAGATTATTTAAAATGCTTGGAAAATCTAACTAAGCATTCAAACGCTTAATTCAGCTTCAAAATGCATCCATTCGTACCAGAGCGAAGAGATTTGTCTCTTTATACCATTTTCGTTGAGCTTCTTTCACAGGCTACAACGTCTATATTTGAGTGAGATAGATTCGAACACCACACGCTGCAAATCTAATTTGATTAGCGCTCTTTTCTATTATGCTAAAGGACATAAATACAATTACTTTTATTTTATGGTGATTTTTTAATAGTAGGTGGTTATACAATTTGAGTTTTAGATTATTTTATTTTCAATGTTATGGTATCAATTTTAACTCTATGTTTTTTATTTTTTAAAAGTGAATATGTAGAAGTTGGAGTAATCTCAATCACTTTATTTCCATTCTTGTGATCATTATCTATCAACTTAAAGTGTGAGAGTATATTAGCTGTTTCAAATCTTGTATTTCAAAGAGTGCCCTTAGTTCATTTTGATTAGAAGATATCTAGATCTCTTGCATCCTAGACCTATCAATTACTACTTACATGCATTATCAATGAATCTACATTGCATAAGCATCTAGGATATATTAAGAATTTGAGAGGGTTATCCTATTTCATTTATCTACTTATTAAATCAATATCCTTACATGATTTGACACGGGGAAGCAATTATTTCTACCACATGCAAAATATGAAATACCCAAAATAGTTTTTGTGTAAGAAAAAATTGAGAACATCTTGACAAAAGCTTGAAGTAATATTCTGAAAGTTTATAAATATGATTTGCAAACAAGACCAATTGCACATTTGTAAAATTGAATATCTAGATCAAGATCAGACTTGAAATTACTTGATTCTCTACATTCTAGTTAGGGATAGTTAATAAAAGTGTGATTCATCCCTAGTTTGAAGGTTTTTACTATTTTTCCAACTCACTACTATTCTCACTTTATATGAAGATAAATTCATTTTTTCTTTGGACTCCATCTTTATAAAGTAAGACTTGTCTTAATCCTTTTCATATTCTCTATCACATAGTTGGTAACATAGAAATCATCCACTCTATAAAGATTTTGAACTCTTACCTTCCACTCTTCCATGATCCTAGTTTCACATCATGGATTTATCTATAGATATCCTACAACTTAACCTTTTATAATTTCCTCTTTATAGTCTTCTCTTTACCCTCATTCCAAAGAAAAAGCTAACTGGTGCAGATCTCCAAATTATACAAGGACATTAAGGTAGCTTTGGAGGGAAGGATTTAAGAAACACACTCACAAATCAACCTTGGCCTAGTAAATAGAAACCCAACCTTAGAAAAGAGTAGATAAGGGCAAAAAAAATTATGAACTTCAAAAGATGGTATTTGCCATAGAGAAGTTAACACTATGGAAAGAAATAATGTCCAAGGAAGATAATAGTAAAAATGAATAGAATATTTGATGTTTGAAAATGCTCAAGTGGTCACATTAGAAATTATTTCCCTAAGGCACAAGGAGAGAAAAGGATTGTTGTACTAAGATTAAGCTTTCAATTATGTCACAAAATATCGAATCTATAAATTTTTGGAGAATGGGATGACCACCAAATAGGTTATTGTCCCTCAAGGAGGTTCTACATTAGAAATGAATAAGAGTATCATGGACCTTAGTGACCTAAGAACTATAATTATGATAAATAAATACATAAGACTATAGCGGGTGTATCAAAGAACTAGTGAAACATCCCCCCCTACACCCAATATTATAGATACAGAGCACCTAGATAATCATTGTAAGGCCCATTTGTTGCTAACAATTCTACTTCAAAAATTTTGTGTGGAACTTTTTGCTACTTTGACATAATTTGAAACAATTGCCATCCTTAAAGATTTTAGAAAGAGTTCCCATGTCGGCCCTAAACAATGTCCATTGGCATCTTCAGGAATTCCCCTGACGAGTAGAGAATTGTTGTTGACATACTTTGTCATTTTATTCTCCATGCTTTAAAAATCTCTCTTAAGCCTTTGTTTTCTGCAATCATTTGCTTGATCAATAATCTTTTGTGGCTTCTTAACATCTCCAAGAATATGAAAAGGCTCCAAAAGGAAAGCAAAAGTTAGTTTGGTTGCCTCAACCTCTTTTGCATCGAAACCCGTTTCTTGTCAATTTCCATAGATGCTCTAACCTTTTGTCCATTACGTACAAAACATAACTCCATATCTCTGCCTTGATCCAAACCATATTTTTCCATTTCATCAATTTTGATGGTGAAGTAATCATCAAGAACTTCATCTATTTCCATTGGTGAAACTTCACATTTAACAGTGAAAGACACTACTCCTTTTAATTTTTTATATGTAGAATTGCAATTTTGATCCTCAAAATCATAATTTTTAACGTGTATCTCCCAATTTCTTGCCATTCATTTGAGCTTCTCCTCTTTCACTTCTTGGTGAGGTGAATTGTTTGAAATCTTAAGCCAAAGTTTAGTGCCATTGTTAGGAATTGCCATTGTAGCTCCCACTTGATTTTGACTCTCTAACAGATATAAACCACCCAATTTATTTCCTTTTTCAATCATCAAAGACCCTTTTATCACCTTCCATTTACTAGATTCAAACCTAACATTACATCCTTAAGAGAGCAATTGCCCAACTGAAATCGAATTATTTTTAAGCTAAGGGACATAGCTAACATCTTGCAGCAAACAACTACTTCCATTTGCTAGTTTCAACAAAGCATCTCCTTTTCCAATAATATTAAGAGATTCATTTGTGAGAAATAACTTACCAAAATTACCACTTTGAAAGGTTTTGAGAAATTTCCTACACAAAGTAGTATGAAATGATGCTTCTGTATCGAGCACCCAAACATTTTTCGCAATCTATTTTGTAGTTAATATAAGGGATTCGCCATTTTCCATATTTTCTCAATTTCTTCACAACATCTCCTTGGCTTTAGCCAAGCTCTTATACCAATTGTAAGTTATAAATGAGAAAATAAAACAAATAAACATATCTAAGACAATAACAGAAAAATTGACTAAACAAACAACATGGAAATTATAGTCGTTCACCATATCTGCTTACATCCACTCTCAAAGTAGGAAAAACTATTTATTAATATTTTACCAATACTACATCCATGGCATGTACACGATCATTTATATAAATATATGCAACTAATAAATGAGGAGAAGGGTGAAGATGAAAGGTCACGTGACCATTGGACTTCATATTCCCAACAATTCTATAGACAACTACACAAGACAAATGATGATCCATGCGTACATCTTTTTCCATGGATCATTATATCACAACAAATTGAATACTTTGTGTGCACAAGATCCAAAACATTTTCAGCAAAAAAGGATTTAATATTGAAGCTTATTCATGTCAGCTTTCCCAACTGACAATTCTTGCAAATAACTTTGTCAGGTTTTGTAATCTAAGAAAGTCCTCTTACTGATTTCTTCTTGCTCAGCTTGACAATGTTGTCAAAGTTTATGTGGTAGAGCCTCTTATGCCACAACCAACTATTTTCCTCTTTGGTTACAAGAAAGATCTTGTTTGTTTCTCCTTTGACTGATTCTATGAGGCAGGCTCCTACCATTGAGTCCAGATAGAACAGGTTACCTTAACTATGTCTATAGGTAGCAACATGGGCTCCTGATTGGTTCTTGACAACACAAGAACCTTGCTTGAATTCCAACAGGAATCCCTTGTTGTTTTGTTGAGCCACACTCATTAAGTTGTACTTAAGTCCTTCTACCCAATATGTGTTGATGGGAATTCTTAACTATTCATAAAATCCCCAAAATAAAATAACTTACCTCTGTTTATGTAGAGCATACATAAAACACTAAAAATAGTGGTGAGTATTGCAATCCCCATGGCTACATGTTTCCTTTCAAATCTTCTACTACTCCATTTTCAGAACCTTCACTTGGTGTATTAAAAATATTAGTGTTGTAGGTGTTTATTTTTACTTGGTTTCAGGACCCTTATTTGTTTTGAGATAAATGGTATTTTTATGTTTAAAATGAAATAGGCAATGCATTTGAGATGGATCATTATTTTTATTATTAATAAAAAAAGAAATGTATCTTCGTGGTAATAATGAGCTTTTGATATTAGGTACAGTTGTGGCCAATTTTAGGAAGTGATGCTCTTGATCTAATATTATTATTAAGATAGCATAAATGATATTATGCGATGTGATTTAAATTAACAGATAGATCCCAGCGTTTAGGAGTAATTTGATGCTTTTATTTTTTCGATAGAGTTATGGGAATGTGACTTATTTATTTGTTTGGTTAATCACATAAACATGTCTTGAATCTACGTGTCTTTCAGGCTATAAATATGATTTTACGTAATATTCAGGGAAGGAAACGTGTTCTGAGATTTTGAAAACACTTAAATTGAAAGATCTTGTTCATTCTTCTATGGTTTTTAAATAATGGTTTCTAAATCATTAAGAACAAGCAGTTGTTATGGCTCTGATTTTGTTTATGTCAATGACCTTAAGCATTTAAATTTTTTTCCTAAAAGGGAACACTTGTGCATCAACAATCTACAAGGAGTCGGACTTGTAGTTGCTAGTCTTTTCTTTTTATTTTCTTTTATGCACTTTAATTAAAGAAAAAGACTACAAAACAAAGTAAATTAAAAAAAAAGACTAACCTCTACAAGTCTGACTCCTCGCAGATTGTTGATGCATAAATGTTCCATTTTAGGAAAGCTTTGTAAACGCTCAATGTCATTGACATAAACAAAATTAGAAACATAACAACTGATTGTTCTTAATGATTTAGAAACAATTCTTTAGAAACCATAGAAGAACGAACAACATCTTTCAATTTAAGTGTTTTAAGAATCTCAAAACACATTTCCTCCACTAAAAATTACATAAAATCATATTTATAGGCTGAAAGATATGCATATTCGAAACATGTTTATGTGACTAACCAAACAAATAAATAATTCACATTTCCATAACTCTATTGAAAAAATAAAAGCATCAAATTACTCCTAATTTTTGGGATCTATCTTTTAATTTATTAAATCACATCACAAAATATTATTTATCTAATATTATTATTAAGATAGCATAAATGATATTATGTGATGTGATTTAAATTAACAAACAGATCCCAGAGATTAGGAGTAATTTGATGCTTCTATTTTTTTGATAGAGTTATCAGAATGCGAGTTATTTATTTGTTTGGTTAATCACATAAACATGTTTCGAATCTGCATATCTTTCAAGCTATAAATGTGATTTTATGTAATTTTCAGGGGAGGAAATATGTTCTGAGATTCTGAAAACACTTAAATTGAAAGATGTTGTTCGTTACTCTATGGTTTCTAAAGAATGGTTTCTAAATCATTAAGAACAATCAATTCTTCTGGTTTTGATTTTGTTTATGTCAATGACCTTCAACGTTTACAAAGCTTTCCTAAAAGGGAACACTTGTGCATCAATAATCTAAAAGGAGTCAGACTTGTAGTGGTTAGTCTTTTCTTTTTATTTTATTTTCTGCACTTTAATTAAAGAAAAATACTATAAAACAAAGTAAATAAAAAGAAAAGACTAACTGCTACAAGTCTGACTCCTCGCAGATTGTTGATGCATAAATGTTCCATTTTAGGAAAACTTTGTAAATGCTTAATGTCATTGACATAAAAAAAACCAGAACCAGAACAACTGATTGTTCTTAATGATTTAGAAATAATTCTTTAGAAACCATAGAAGAACGAACAACATCTTTCAATTTAAGTGTTTTCAGAATCTCAGAACACATTTCCTCCCGTAAAAATTACATAAAAACATATTTATAGCCTGAAAGATATGCAGATTCAAAACATGTTTATTTGATTAACCAAACAAATAAATAACTCATATTCCCATAACTCTATTGAAAAATTAAAAGCATCAAATTACTCCTACTCTCTGGGATCTGTTTGTTAATTTAAATCACATCTCATAATATTATTTATGCTATCTTAATAATAATATTTGATAAATGATACTATGTGATGTGATTTCAATGATTAGGAGTAATTTGATGCTTTTATTTTTTCGATAGAGTTATGGGAATGTGAGTTATTTATTTATTTGGTTAATCACATAAACATGTTTCAAATCTGCATATCTTTCAAGCTATAAATATGATTTTATGTAATTTTTAGGAGAGGAAATGTGTTCTGAGATTCTAAAAACACTTAAATTGAAAGATGTTGTTCATTCTTCTATGGTTTCTAAAGAATGGTTTCTAAATCATTAAGAACAATCAGTTGTTCTGGTTCTAATTTTGTTTATGTCAATGACATTAATCGTTTACAAACTTTTCCTAAAATGGAACATTTGTGCATCAACAATCTGTGAGGAGTTAGACAATTCTCTTTTCTAAGGTACATTTGTGCATCAACAATTCTCTTTTCTAAGGTAGCTTTGGAGGGAAGGATTTAAGAAACACACTCACAAATCAACCTTGGCCTAGTAAATAGAAACCCAACCTTAGAAAAGAGTAGATAAGGGCAAAAAAAATTATGAACTTCAAAAGATGGTATTTGCCATAGAGAAGTTAACACTATGGAAAGAAATAATGTCCAAGGAAGATAATAGTAAAAATGAATAGAATATTTGATGTTTGAAAATGCTCACATGGTCACATTAGAAATTATTTCCCTAAGGCACAAGGAGAGAAAAGGATTGTTGTACTAAGATTAAGCTTTCAATTATGTCACAAAATATCGAATCTATAAATTTGTGGAGAATGGGATGACCACCAAATAGGTTATTGTCCCTCAAGGAGGTTCTACATTTCTTAGAAACCATTCTTTAGAAACCATTCTTTAGGAAAGCTTTGTAAACGTTGAAGGTCATTGACATAAACAAAATCAAAACCAGAAGAATTGATTGTTCTTAATGATTTAGAAACAATTCTTTAGAAACCATAGAAGAACGAACAACATCTTTCAATTTAAGTGTTTTAAGAATCTCAAAACACATTTCCTCCACTAAAAATTACATAAAATCATATTTATAGGCTGAAAGATATGCATATTCGAAACATGTTTATGTGACTAACCAAACAAATAAATAATTCACATTTCCATAACTCTATTGAAAAAATAAAAGCATCAAATTACTCCTAATTTTTGGGATCTATCTTTTAATTTATTAAATCACATCACAAAATATTATTTATCTAATATTATTATTAAGATAGCATAAATGATATTATGTGATGTGATTTAAATTAACAAACAGATCCCAGAGATTAGGAGTAATTTGATGCTTCTATTTTTTTGATAGAGTTATCAGAATGCGAGTTATTTATTTGTTTGGTTAATCACATAAACATGTTTCGAATCTGCATATCTTTCAAGCTATAAATGTGATTTTATGTAATTTTCAGGGGAGGAAATATGTTCTGAGATTCTGAAAACACTTAAATTGAAAGATGTTGTTCGTTACTCTATGGTTTCTAAAGAATGGTTTCTAAATCATTAAGAACAATCAATTCTTCTGGTTTTGATTTTGTTTATGTCAATGACCTTCAACGTTTACAAAGCTTTCCTAAAAGGGAACACTTGTGCATCAATAATCTAAAAGGAGTCAGACTTGTAGTGGTTAGTCTTTTCTTTTTATTTTATTTTCTGCACTTTAATTAAAGAAAAATACTATAAAACAAAGTAAATAAAAAGAAAAGACTAACTGCTACAAGTCTGACTCCTCGCAGATTGTTGATGCATAAATGTTCCATTTTAGGAAAACTTTGTAAATGCTTAATGTCATTGACATAAAAAAAACCAGAACCAGAACAACTGATTGTTCTTAATGATTTAGAAATAATTCTTTAGAAACCATAGAAGAACGAACAACATCTTTCAATTTAAGTGTTTTCAGAATCTCAGAACACATTTCCTCCCGTAAAAATTACATAAAAACATATTTATAGCCTGAAAGATATGCAGATTCAAAACATGTTTATTTGATTAACCAAACAAATAAATAACTCATATTCCCATAACTCTATTGAAAAATTAAAAGCATCAAATTACTCCTACTCTCTGGGATCTGTTTGTTAATTTAAATCACATCTCATAATATTATTTATGCTATCTTAATAATAATATTTGATAAATGATACTATGTGATGTGATTTCAATGATTAGGAGTAATTTGATGCTTTTATTTTTTCGATAGAGTTATGGGAATGTGAGTTATTTATTTATTTGGTTAATCACATAAACATGTTTCAAATCTGCATATCTTTCAAGCTATAAATATGATTTTATGTAATTTTTAGGAGAGGAAATGTGTTCTGAGATTCTAAAAACACTTAAATTGAAAGATGTTGTTCATTCTTCTATGGTTTCTAAAGAATGGTTTCTAAATCATTAAGAATAATCAGTTGTTCTGGTTCTAATTTTGTTTATGTCAATGACATTAATCGTTTACAAACTTTTCCTAAAATGGAACATTTGTGCATCAACAATCTGTGAGGAGTTAGACTTGTAGCTGTTTGCCTTTTCTTGTTATTTACTTTGTTTTGTAGTCTTTTTCTTTAATTAATGTGTAGAAAAAATAAATAAAAAGAAAAGACTAACCACTACAAGTTTGAAACCTCGTAGATTGTTGATGCACATATGTTCCCTTTTAGGGAAAATTTGTAAACGCCTAAGGTCATTGACATAAACAAAATTAGAACCAGAACAACAGATTGTTCTTAATGATTTAGAAACCATTCTTTAGAAACCATAGAAGAAGGAACAACATCTTTCAATTTAAGTGTTTTCAAAATCTCAGAACACATTTCCTCCCTTGAATATTACATAAAATCATATTTATAGCTTGAAAGATATGTAGGTTTGAAACATGTTTATGTGATTAACCAAACAAATAAATAACTCACATTCCCACAACTCTATCAAAAAAATAAAAGCATCAAATTACTCCTAATCATTGGGATCTATCTGTTAACTTAAATCGCATCACATAATATCATTTATGCTATCTTAATAATAATATTCGATCAAGAGCATCACTTCCTAAAATTCGCCGCAACTACCTAATGTCAAGAGCTCATTATTACCATTTAGATACATTTCTTCTTTATTAATAATAAAAATAATGATCCATCTGAAATGCAATTTTTATTTCATTTTAAACATACAAATACTATTTATTTTTACTTGGTTTTAGGACCTTCACTTGTTTTGAGATAAATGGTGTTTTTATGTTTAAAATGAAATAAGAAATGGATTTGAGATGGATCATTATATTTTTATTAATAACGAAGCAATGTATCTGCATGGTAATAATGAGCTCTTGATAGTAGGTATAGGTGTGGGGAATTTTAGGAAGTGATGTTTTTTATCTAATATTATTATTAAGATAGCATAAATGATAGTATGTGATGTGATTTAAATTAACAGATAGATCCCTGCGATTAGGAGTAATTTGATGCTTTTATTTTTTTGATAGAGTTATGGGAATGTGACTTATTTATTAGTTTGGTTAATCACATAAACATGTTTTGGACCTGCGTATCTTTCAGGCTATAAATATGATTTTAAGTAATATTCAGGGGAGGAAATGTGTTCTAAGAACACTTAAATTGAAAGATGTTGTTTGTTCTTCTATGGTTTCTAAAGAATGGTTTCTAAATCATTAAGAACAATTAGTTGTTCTGGTTGTTATTTTGTTTATGTCAATGACCTTAAGCGTTTACAAATTTTTCCTAAAATGGAACATTTGTGCATCAACAATCTACGTGGAGTTGGACTTGTAGTGGTCAGTCTTTTCTTTTTATTTTCTTTTCTGCACTTTAATTAAAGAAAAAGACTACAAAACAAAGTAAATAAAAAGAAAAGAATAACTGCTACAAGTCGTCATAAATTGTTGATGCACAAATGTTCCATTTTAGGAAAACTTTGTAAACGCTTAAGG
Source organism: Chamaecyparis obtusa (assembly GCA_027943335.1). Classification (NCBI taxonomy): domain Eukaryota; kingdom Viridiplantae; phylum Streptophyta; class Pinopsida; order Cupressales; family Cupressaceae; genus Chamaecyparis; species Chamaecyparis obtusa. The sequence goes on from BSBK01003446.1 coordinate 392,183, forward strand.
TCATTGACATAAACAAAATCAGAACCAGAGCAACTGATTGTTCTTAATGATTTAGAAACCATTCTTTAGAAACAATAGAAGAATCAACAACATCTTTCAATTTAAGTGTTTTCAAAATCTTAGAACACATTTCCACCCCTAAAAATTACATAAAATCATATTTATAGCCTAAAAGATATGCATATTCAAAACATGTTTATGTGATTAACCAAACAAATAAATAAATCACAATCCCATAACTCTATCGAAAAAATAAAAGCATCAAATTACGCCTAATTGCTGGGATCTGTCTGTTAATTTAAATCACATCACATATTATCATTTATCTAATATTATTATTAAGATAGCATAAATGATATTATGCGATGTGATTTAAATTAACAGACAGATCCCATAGATTAGGAGTAATTTGATGCTTTTATTTTTTCAATAGAGTTATGGGAATGTGAGTTATTTATTTATTTTTTTAATCACATAAACATGTTTTCAATATGCATATATTTCAGGCTATAAATATGATTTTATGTAATTTTCAGGGGAGGAAATGTGTTCCGAGATTTTAAAAAAACTAAAATTGAAAGATGTTGTTCGTTCTTCTATGGTTTCTAAAGAATAGCTTGTAAATCATTAAGGACAATCAATTCTTCTAGTTCTGATTTTGTTTATGTCAATCACCTTAAGCATTTACAAAGTTTTCCTAAAATGGAACATTTGTGCATCAACAATCTACGAGGAGTCGGACTTGTAGTGGTTAGTCTTTTCTTTTTATTTTATTTTCTGCACTTTAATTAAAGAGAAAGACTACAAAACAAAGTAAATAAAAAGAAAAGACTAACTGCTACAAGTCTAACTCCTCGCTAATTGACCAGGACAACTAATTGTTCTTAATGAGTTAGAAACAATTCTTTAGAAACCATAGAAGAATGAACAACATCTTTCAATTTAAGTGTTTTCAGAATCTCAAAACACATTTCCTCACCTGAAAACAAATAAATAACTCACATTCCCATAACTCTATTGAAAAAATAAAAGCATCAAATTACTCCTAATCTCTGGGATCTATCTATTAATTTAAATTACATCGCATAATATCATTTATGCTATCTTGATAATAATATTAGATAAATGATATTATGTGATGTGATTTAAATTAACAGACAAATCCCAGTGATTAGGAATAATTTGATGCTTTTATTATTTCAATAGAGTTACGAGAATGTGAGTTATTTATTTATTTGGTTAATCACATAAACATGTTTCGAATCTGCATATCTTTCAGGCCATAAAAATGATTTTATGTAATTTTTAGGGGAGGAAATGTGTTCAGAGATTCTGAAAACACTTAAATTGAAAGATGTTATTTGTTCTTCTGTGGTTTCTAAAGAATGGTTTGTAAATCATTAAGAACAATCAGTTGTTCTAGTTCTGATTTTGTTTATATCAATGACCTTAAGCGTTTACAAAGTTTTCCTAAAATGGAACATTTGTGCATCAACAATCTGCGAGGAGTAAAACTTGTAGAGGTTAGTCTTTTCTTTTTATTTAGTTTGTTTTGTAGTATTTTTCTTTAATTAAAGTGCAGAAAAGAAAATAAAAAGAAAAGACTAACCGCTACAAGTCCGACTCCTCGCAGATTTTTGATGCACAAATGTTCCATTTTATGGAAACTTTTTAAGCTTAAGGTCATTGACATAAACAAAATCAGAACCAGAACAATTGATCTTTCTTAATGATTTAGAAACCATTCTTTAGAAACCATAGAAGAATGTACAACATCTTTCAATTTAAGTGTTTTCAGAATCTCAGAACACATTTCCTCCCCTGAATATTACATAAAATCATATTTATAGCCTGAAAGATATGCAGATTCAAAAAATGTTTATGTGATTAACCAAACAAATAAATAACTCACATTCCCATAACTCTATCGAAAAAATAAAAGCATCAAATTACTCCTAATCACTGGGATCTGTCTGTTAATTTAAATCACATCGCATAATATCATTTATGCTATCTTAATAATAATATTATATCAAGAGAATCACTTCCTAAAATTCACCACAGCTACCTAATATCAAGAGCTCATTATTACCATGCACATACATTTCTTCTTTATTAATAATAAAAATAATGAGTCATCTCAAATGCATTGTTTATTTCATTTTAAACATAAAAATACCATTTATGTCAAAACAAGTAAAGGTCCTAAAACCAAGTAAAAATAAACACCTACAACACTATTTTTAATACACCAAGTGAAGGTTGTGAAAATGGAGTAGAAGGGAAACATGTAGCCGTGGGAACTACAATACTCGCCACTATTTTTGGCATTTCTAGTTCTACATAAACAGAGGTAAGCTATTTTATTTTTGGGATTGTATGAAAAGTTCAGAAGTCCCATCGACACATTTTGTCACTCATTTTTTATGCATCCTCAAACTCTTGTTTACTAATTTTTACTGCTTCAATTAGAAACAAACAATACATCCTCGCACACACATGGGTAATCAAGGATGAAGGCTCTTGGCTCACCTTGAGCGGAGAATCTGTATATGTTTCAGGCTATAAAGTTGAATGGGGAATGAATACACTTGCACACACATGGGTAATCAAGGATGAAGGCTCGTGGCTCACCTTGTGTTTTCTTCCATTTTGAGTGCACTTCCTAGTTGTTTAATAGGTGAAAATGGGATTGATCAAAGGTTCTTATGTTCCAAGCAAGTTTTATCTTTAAAATGTTCAAGAACATTTCTCTGGGTGTGTGCTAGATGTTGTGAGATTTTCACATCATTGTCCCATTGCAAATGGGGACCCCCTCATTTCGTTCATAGTTGTTAGGTTTCAGCAATTGAAGTGACAATTCAGAGCTCAGAAGTTAACAGGTAGTTAATTGGCCAAGTCGTTAAGATTGCAAGTGCAGACATAGGTGTCTAGATTAAGGTTTCACTAGATCAAGTTGTAATGGTTTGAGGTAAAATTCCTAAGTGCATTAACATTTTGGCTAGTCGAATAGTCCAAAATACACTATAATGATATATTTTACACATCGGGGCAGCAAAAAGATAAGCACGAGTAAAGCCAATATTGTCATTTGAATTCAGATTTCAAGGTCTGAGACACCAATTTAGAGGGCTGTTATCAGCATTTGAGGGCTGTGAACTCATTAGAAGGGTGCATTTTCAGAAGGGTAAGGTAGAAAATACCATGGGGGGCTGTGATTGCCATAGTGGGAAAGGTTTGTAATCATCATTGGAGGGCTGCGGGCTCATATTTGTCATAGCGATTTGCATGTTTGAAGGAGGGCATTTCAGACTTAGAGGACTTCGATTTGTCTCATAGTGGAGACAATTTATATGCATGATCAGACCAGAATGATTTTAGGAAAGAAAATGGCCAGGTCTGAAGAAAACAATAGCTGATACATGGTTCAGAAGCCCAATTTGGAAGGTGATTGACATCTTGAAGAGGAGAATACCATTCGATTTATATCAAAGCATATTGAGGACAAAAGGAACGCTCAGCATGAAGACAAGATACATGGTCTGAAGTTGTTGATTGGCAGCGAACAACATTATTTCTGGAACTTGTCTTCAGACTTTGCCAAGAGAACTGATAAAATTTTAAATGCTATTTCATTTTCAGATTTTGAAATCTATTCCTAAGTCATGTCTTTGCAAGGTATTTGGGCCTGATTTCCTAAGTTTTTGGGACTTTCTTTCAGTCTTGTCTTCAGACACGTTTTCAGACTTAATTTTTGGACCTGTCCTCATATTTTCACACTTGTGTCTTCATTTTAAAACTTCATTTGCAACCTTCAAGTCTTGATTCTCTAAGTTATAAAACCTTAAATCAATAACAAAATTAAGGACAAGGTAAGGGTATTTTATATGGGTACTTCAGGTTGTCACTATCCAAATTGATTTTCCACTAACTAGGAAAGGTATGTTAAAAAGGACATTTTATAGGGACTTCATTTTATCCATGTCCCTATCAGTAACTTTTGATATAAGGTGTTCTTTCTTTTTTGCAGAGGTGACCACATGGACGATGGCAGAGTGATCATGAAAGAGAAAAGGGAGATTCCCTAATAGGGTGAAGGAAGGCTTTGAGACATCAAGAAGGCTACCTAGAAGATTCAAAAAGAGGGACATGCAAGCAAGTTATACTGACTAGAAGTATAAAGGTTACAAGCTGTTATTGCCGAACTAATAGATTTAATTCATGCAAGCCTTCTTTGTTCTCCACGGACCACTACCAAGCGAAGGAGTTCAATTTGAACAGATATCTCCTGGCATTGGATTCTAATTCGTATGGTATGATATGAAGCCTTGACAACGGTGGGAATCCTGAGATTGAATGTTTCAGGTCAGCCGCATCAAAGAGTGAGTCACTTCCTCTATCGGGGTTGGTTGAAGAGACCTTGACTCTCTGGAACTTCATAGCAGATTGCTTATCACTCCTATTGATGCTTATGTAGGAAGGTGGTAATTTTGGAGCGGTGGTTCTGAATAGTATGGCAATAAATGCCTAGCGGCTTCCAACGCAGGCATTTCTTCTTATATCATTTCCCCTTTTGCCAGTGATTATTAGGAAATATCAAGGTGCACATTGATCCTTTGTTCTTAGTTGCTCTTTTTGATCTATGAAAGCAGACTACCGGCTGTATTCAAGGCAACATTTGCTGCTCAGAATTTTACATAAATAAAGTTATTTATCTTGAATTTACTATATCTGGTGTTATAAGTTTGTGCTAAGTTGTTGAATCGTGGGATTTTTTTTGAGGGATTTCGGGTATGAAACATACCGGAATCAGATTCTAAAATGAATCTCCTATGGATGCATCCAGAGTGTTAGGCCATTTTTCTATCATGGCAAAAATCCTTTAAAATGGCCTATCCTCCCAGATTTTTATTAAGTTATCCCACCCTGCTACACAGTTTTGATTTGCAAAGAAAATCCATGAGGTTTTATGTTGTGTCCGCTTAGCCCCATGCTCTTCAATGTGTCACCTTTCTCCAGTCCAATTTGCACATGCTGAATCGCAAAATCCAGAAAGATATTCAAGTTTTAAAGTTTGCTGAAAATAATTTCAAAATCTGCCACAATGTCAAAAACCCACTGTGTTTCTGAAAATCCATGATGTTTCGGTCTGTGTGAAAACCTTCGTGTGTTTTCGACCTTGTCTCTTCCATCTTTGGTGCGCTTACCTTTTGGTCTGCATGGAAACCTTGTGTGTTTTCGGTCTTTCGCTATGCCAAAAACCCTGTGTGTTTTCGACCTTGCAATTTCCTATTTGTTGGTGTTCCCTAATTGCACAAGTCTGACTAGATGGTGGGCCCGGGTCTTCAAAGGCTTTTCCTGATTGGTTGTCACATGGTCGCATGTCAGACTTTTTTGACATGCGATCATGCGACCGCTTGCCACCTGTCTGTGTGGGTCCCAGTTCTTCCCATTGCCCGGCATGGTTAAAGTTCAGACAAGATCTGTAGTTATCATATGTTCACCTGGTAAAGTTGCACGGTGTTTAACCTCTACGCTTTTGTGACAACCGTCTGATCCTCTGAAAGGTAAGGCTTCTTTGGTGGTGGTCCCAGAGGTGGTGATGTGGTAGCCTATGATTGGTTGTTACATGATCGCATAGCCCAATTTTTGGCTATGCGATCATGCGACCGGTTGACACGTGTCCCTAGGGCCCAGTAGCAGGTGGTGACTTGGCATCTTCTGATTGGTCTAAGGTGGCACAATGGCAGGTGGTCTCGGTTCATTTGAAAAGATTCTTGATCCTACGGTCAGTGTGTGATCACATGGAATATTCTCACCCCATGCGATCATGCGCCCACCGTCTGATTGGGTGCCGATCGGGTTTGTTTGCAGTGGGTCCGCTGTCAGATAATGCTGAGGTGGCAGTGTTCTTTTGGATGTGGCTGTTATGTGGCGGTCTAATGGCCTTGTCACATGATCGCAAGGGCCATTTCCACAGCTTGCGATCATGCGACAAACCCCTTGGTGTTGGCTTTATGCAGCGGCGGTTATGCGGTTGCGGCAAGGTAACGATCTGTGGGTTGTCGCATGTTCGCATAGCCCATTTTTGGGCTATGCGATCATGCGACTAACCACCAGACGTCGCGGTTGTGGGGTTCTAAGGTGGGTCCGTCATACCGGTCTTGTCGAGATGTCTGATTTTGATTGGCTGCTTATTGGTGAGGTGGCCGAGGACTTTGCGAAGAGTTGTGACCGACTGTTGACCACGGCTAAGAACTAGAACAACTGATTGTTCTAAAGAATGGTCTCTAAATCATTAAGAACAATCAATTGTTCTAGTTCTGATTTTGTTTATGTCAATGACCTTAAGCATTTACAAAGTATTCCTAAAATGGAACATTTGTGCATCAACAATCTGCGAGGAGTCAGACTTGTAGCGGTTAGTCTTTCCTTTTTATTTACTTTGTTTTGTAGTCTTTTTCTTTAATTAAAGGGCAGAAAAGAAAATAAAAAGAAAAGACTAGCCACTACAAGTCCGACTCCTCGTAGATTGTTGATGCACAAATGTTCCATTTTAGGGTGATTTAGAAACCATTCTTTAGAAACCATAGAAGAACGAACAACATCTTTCAATTTAAGTGTTTTCAAAATCTCATAACACATTTCCTTCCTTGAATATTACATAAAATCATATTTATAGCCTAAAAGATATGTAGATTGGAAACATGTTTATGTGATTAACCAAACAAATAAATAACTCACATTCCCATAGCTCTACCAAAAACATAAAAGCATCAAATTACTCCTAATCGCTGGGATCTGTCTGTTAACATAAATCACATCGCATAATATCATTTATGCTATCTTACTAATAATATTAGATCAAGAGCATCACTTCCTAAAATTCACCGCGGCTACCTAATATCAAGAGCTCATTATTACCATGTAGATACATTTCTTCTTTATTAATAATAAAAATAATGATCCATCTGAAATGCATTGTTTATTTCATTTTAAACATAAAAATACCATTTATTTTTACTTGGTTTTAGGACCTTCACTTGTTTTGAGATAAATGGTACTTTTATGTTTAAAATGAAATAAGCAATGCATTTGGGATGGATCATTATATTTTTATTAATAAAAAAGCAAAGTATTTGCATGGTAATAATAAGCTCTTGATATTAGGTACAGCTGTGGAAAATTTTAGGAAGTGATGCTTTTGAAATAATATTATTATTAAGATAGCATAAATGATATTATGTGATGTGATTTAAATTAACAGACAGATCCCAACGATTAGGAGTAATTTGATGCTTTTATTTTTTTGATAGAGTTATGGGAATGTGAGTTATTTATTTGTTTGGTTAATCACATAAACATGTTTTGGATCTGCGTATCTTTCAAGCTATAAATATGATTTTCTGTAATATTCAGGGGAGGAAATGTGTTTTGAGATTTTGAAAACACTTAAATTGAAAGATGTTGTTCGTTCTTCTATGGTTTCTAAAGAATGGCTTCTAAATCATTAAGAAGAATCAGTTGTTCTGGTTCTGATTTTGTTTATGTCAATGACCTTAAGTGTTTAAAAATTTTCCCGAAAATGGAACATTTGTGCATCAACAATCTACGAGGAGTCGGACTTGTAGTGGCTAGTCTTTTCTTTTTATTTTCTTTTCTGCACTTTAATTAAAGAAAAAGACTACAAAACAAAGTAAATAAAAAGAAAAGACTAACCACTACAAGTCTGACTCCTCGCAGATTGTTGATGCACAAATTTTCCATTTTAGGAAAACTTTGTAAACGCTTAAGGTCATTGACATAAACAAAATTAGAACCAGAGCAACTGATTGTTCTGAATGATTTAGAAACCATTCTTTAGAAACCATAGAAGAACGAACAACATCTTTCAATTTAAGTGTTTTCAGAATCTCAGAACACATTTCCTCCCCTGAAAATTACATAAAATCATATTTATAGCATGAAAGATATGCAGATTCAAAACATGTTTATTTTGATTAACCAAACAAATAAATAACTCACATTCCCATAACTCTATCGAAAAAATAAAAGCATCAAATTACTCCTAATCACTGGGATCTATCTGTTAAGTTAAATCACATCACATATTATCATTTATCTAATATTATTATTATGTGATGTGATTTAAATTAACAGACAGATCCCAGAGATTAGGATTAATTTGATGCTTTTATTTTTTCAATAGAGTTATGGGAATGTGAGTTATTTATTTATTTGGTTAATCACATAAACCTGTTTTGAATATGCATATCTTTCAGGCTATAAATATGATTTTATTTAATTTTCAGGGGAGGAAATGTGTTCTAAGATTCTGAAAAAACTAAAATTGAAAGATTACGTTCTTCTATGGTTTCTAAAGAATGGCTTCTTAATCATTAAGAACAATCAGTTCTTCTAGTTCTAATTTTGTTTATGTTAATGACCTTAAGAGTTTACAAAGTTTTCCTAAAATGGAACATTTGTGCATCAACAATCTACGAGGATTTAGACTTGTAGTGGTTAGTCTTTTCTTTTTATTTTCTTTTCTGCACTTTAATTAAAAAAAAAGAGTACAAAACAAAGTAAATAAAAGGAAAAGAAACAATTCTTTAGAAACCATAGAAGAACGAACAACATCTTTCAATTTAAATGTTTTCAGAATCTCAAAACACATTTCCTCCCCTGAAAATGACATAAAATCATATTTATAGCCTGAAAGATATGCAGATTCAAAACATGTTTATGTGATTAACCAAACAAATAAATAACTCACATTCCCATAACTCTATTGAAAAACTAAAAGCATCAAATTACTCCTAATCTCTCGGATCTGTCTATTAATTTAAATCACATCGCATAATATCATTTATGCTATCTTGATAATAATATTGGATAAATGATATTATGTGATGTGATTTAAATTAACAAATAGATCCCAGTGATAAGGAGTAATTTGATGCTTTTATTTTTTTGATAGAGTTATGGGAATGTGAGTTATTTATTTATTTGGTTAATCACATAAACATGTTTCGAATCTGCATATCTTTTAGGCTATAAAAATGATTTTATGTAATTTTGAGGGGAGGAAATGTGTTCTGAGATTCTGAAAACACTTAAATTGAAAGATGGTGTTTGTTCTTCTATGGTTTTTAAAGAATGGTTTCTAAATGTCAAGAACAATCAGTTGTTCTGAATCTGATTTTGTTTATATCAATCACCTTCAGCGTTTACAAAGTTCTCCTAAAATGGAACATTTGTGCATCAACAATCTGCGAGGAGTCAGACTTGTAGAGTTTAGTCTTTTCTTTTCATTTACTTTGTTTTGTAGTCTTTTTTTTTAATTAAAGTGCAGAAAAGAAAATAGAAAGAAAAGACTAACCACTACAAGTCTGACTCCTCGCAGATTGTTGATGCACAAATGTTCCATTTTAGGGAAAACTTTTAAACGCTTAAGGTCATTGACATATACAAAATCAGAACCAGAACAACTGATCTTTCTTAATGATTGAGAAACCATTCTTTAGAAACCTTAGAAGAACGTACAACATCTTTCAACTCCACTGAATATTAATAAAATCATATTTATAGCCTGAAAGATATGCAGATTCGAAAAATATTTATGTGATTAACCAAACAAATAAATAACTCACATTCCTATAACTCTATCGAAAAAATAAAAGCATCAAATTACTCCTAATCACTGGAATCTGTCTGTTAATTTAAATCACATCACATAATATCATTTATGCTATCTTAATAATAATATTAGTTCAAAAGCATCACTTCCTAAAATTTGCCACAGCTGTACCTAATATCAAGAGCTTATTATTACCATGCAAATACTTTGCTTTTTTATTAATAAAAATATAATGATCCATCCCAAATGCATTGCTTACACCTGCACATAAATGGTTTCATCTGAAATCAATCCATACTTTCTAGATTATTTAAAATGCTTGGAAAATGTAACTAAGCATTCAAATGCTTAATTGAGCTTCAAAATGCATGCATTCGTACCAGAGCGAAGAGATTTGTCTCTTTATACCATTTTCGTTGAGCTTCTTTCACAGGCTACAATGTCTATATTTGAGTGAGATAGATTCGAACACCACACGCTGCAAATCTAATTTGATTAGCGCTCTTTTCTATTACGTTAAAGGACCTAAATACAATTACTTTTATTTTATGGTGATTTTTTAATAGTAGGTGGTTATACAATTTGAGTTTTAGATTATTTTATTTTCAATGTTATGGTATCAATTTTAACTCTATGTTTTTTGTTTTTTTAAAGTGAATATGTTGAAGTTGGAGTGATCTCAATCACTTCATTTCCATTCTTGTAGAAATGACTTATTAACTTTAAAATTAATATCTTCATTTCAGACTAATTTTACCTTTTCTTATGATCATTATCTATCAACTTAAAGCGTGAGAGTATATTAGTTGATTCAAATCTTGTATTTGAAAGAGTGCCCTTAGTTCATTTTGATTAGAAGATATCTAGATCTCTTGCATCCTAGACCTATCAATTACTACTTACATGCATTATCAATGAATCTACATTGCACGAGCATCTAGGATATATTAACTATTTGAGAGGGTTATCCTCTTTCATTTGTCTACTGACTAAATCAATATCCTTACATGATTTGACACGGGGAAGCAATTATTTCTACCACATGCAAAATATGAAATACCCAAAATAGTTTTTGTGTAAGAACAAATTGAGAACATCTTGACAAAAGCTTGGAGTAATATTCTAAAAGTTTGTAAATATGATTTGCAAACAAGACCAATTGCACATATATAAAATCGAATATCTAGATCAAGATCACACTTGAAATTACTTGGTTCTCTACATTCTAGTTAGGGATAGTTAATAAAAGTGTGATTCATCCCTAGTTTGAAGGTTTTTACTATTTTTCCAACTCACTACTATTCTCACTTTATATGAAGATAAATTCATTTTTTCTTTGGACTCCATCTTTATAAAGTAAGACTTGTCTTAATCCTTTTCACATTCTCTATCACATAGTTGGTAACCTAGAAATCATCCACTCTATAAAGATTTTGAACTCCTACCTTCCACTCTTCCATGATCCTAGTCTCACATCATGGGTTTATCTATAGATATCCTACAACTTAACCTTTTATAATTTCCTCTTTATAGTCTTCTCTTTAGCCTCATTCCAAAGAAAAAGCTAAATGGTGCAGATCTCCAAATTATACAAGGACATTAAGGTAGCTTTGGAGGGAAGGATTTTAGAAACACACTCACAAATCAACCTTGGCCTGGTAAATAGAAACCCAACCTTAGAAAAGAGTAGATAAGGTCAAAAAAAATTATGAACTTCAAAAGACGATATTTGTGATAGAGAAGTTAACACTATGGAAAGAAATAATGTTCAAGGAAGAATATAGTAAAAATGAATAGAATATTTGATGTTTGAAAATGCTCAAGTGGCCACATTAGAAATTATTTCCCTAAGGCACAAGGAGAGAAAAGGATTGTTGTACTAAGATTAAGCTTTCAATTATGTCACAAAATATTGAATCTATAAATTTGTGGAGAATGGGATGACCACGAAATAGGTTATTGTCCCTCAAGGAGGTTCTATATTAGAAATGAAGAAGAGGATCATGGACCTTAGTGACCTAAGAACTATAATTATGATAAATAAATACATAAGACTATAGCAGGTGTATCAAAGAACTAGTGAAACATCCCCCCCTACACCCAATATTATAGATGTAGAGCACCTAGATAATCATCGTAAGGCCCATTTGTTGCTAACAGTTCTGCTTCAAAAAATTTGTGTGGAACTTTTTGCTACTTTGACATAATCTGAAACAATTGCCATCCTTAAAGATTTTAGAAAGAGTTCCCATGTCGGCCCTAAAAAATGTCCATTGGCATCTTCAGGAGTTCCCCTAACAAGTAGAGAATTTTTGTTGACATACTTTGTCATTTTATTCTCCATGCTTTAAGAATCTCTCTTAAGCCTTTGTTTTCTGCAATCATTTGCTTGATCAATAATCTTTTGTGGCTTCTTAACATCTCCAAGAATATGAAAATGCTCCAAAAGGAAAGCAAAAGTTAGTTTGGTTGCCTCAAAACCTCTTTTGCATCCAAACCCATTTCTTGTCAATTTCCATAGATGCTCTAACCTTTTGTCCATTACGTATAAAACATAGCTCCATATCTCTCCCTTGATCCAAACCATCTTTTTCCATTTCATCAATTTTGATGGTGAAGTAATCATCAAGAACTTCATCTATTTCCATTGGTGAAACTTCACATTTAACAGCGGCAAACACTACTCCTTTTAATTTTTTATATGTAGAATTGCAATTTTGATCCTCAAAATCATAATTTTTAACGTCTATCTCCCAATTTCTCGCCATTCGTTTCAGCTGCTCCTCTTTCACTTCTTGGTGAGGTGAATTGTTAGAAATCTTATGCCAAAGTTTTGTGCCATTGTTAGGAATTGCCATTGTAGCTCCCACTTCATTTTGACTCTCTAACAGATATAAACCACCCAATTTATTTCCTTTTGCAATCATTAAAGACCCTTTTATCACCTTCTATTTACTAGATTCAAACCTAACATTACATCCTTGAGAGAGCAATTGCCAACCTGAAATTGAATTATTTTTAAGCTAAGGGACATAGCTAACATCTCGTAGCAAACAACTACTTTTCCAATAATATTAAGAGATTCATCTGCGAGAAATAACTTACCAAAATTACCACTTTGAAAGGTTTTGAAAAATTTCCTACACAAAGTAGTATGAAATGATGCTCCTGTATTGACCACCCAAACATTTTTTGCAATTTCTTTTGTAGTTAATATAAGGGATTCGCCATTTTCCATATTTGCTCAATTTCTTCACAACATCTCCTTGGCTTTAACCAAGCTCTTATACCAATTGTAAGTTATAAATGATCAAATAAAACAAATAAACATATCTAAGACAATAATAGAAAAATTGACTAAACAAACAACGTGGAAAAGTATAGTGATTCACCAAATCTGCTTACATCCACTCTCAAAGCAGGAAAAAGTATTTATTAATATTTTACCAATACTACATCCATGGCATGTACACGGCCATTTATAGAAACATATGCAACTAATAAATGAGTAGAAGGGCAAAGATGAAAGGTCACCTGACCATTGGACTTCATATTCCCAACAATTCTATAGAAAACTACACAAGACAAATGATGATCCATGTGTACATCTTTTTCCACGGATCATTATATCACAACAAATTGAATACTTTGTGTGCACAAGATCCAAAACATTTTTAGTAGAAAAGGATTTAATATTGAAGCTTATTCATGTCAGCTTTCTCAACCAACAATCCTTACAAATACCTTTGTCAGGTTTTGTAATCTAAGGAAGTCTTCTTACTGATTTCTTCTTGCTCACCTTGACAATGTTGTCAAAGTTTATGTGGCGGAGCATCTTATGCCACAACCAATTACTTTCCTCTTTGGTTACAAGACAGATCTTGCTTATTTCTCCTTTGACTGATGCTATGAGGTAGGCTCCTTCCATTGAGTCCAGATAGAACAGGTTACATTTACTCTGTCTATCGGTAGCAACATGGGCTCCTGATTGGTTCTTGACAACACAAGAACCTTGCCCGAATTCCAACAGGAATCGCTTATTGTTTAGTTGAGCCACGCTCATTAAGTTGTACTTAAGTCCTTCTACCCAATATGTGTCGACGGGAATTTTGAACTTTTCATACAATCCCAAAAATAAAATAACTTACCTCTGTTTATGTAGAGCATACATAAAACACTAAAAATAGTGGCGACTATTGCAGTCCCCATGGCTACATGTTTCCTTTCAAATCTTCTCCTGCTCCATTTTCAGAAGCTTCACATGGTGTATTAAAAATATTAGTGTTGTAGGTGTTTATTTTGACTTGGTTTTAGGACCTTCACTTGTTTTGAGATAAATGGTATTTTAATGTTTAAAATGAAATAAGCAATGCATTTGAGATGGATCATTATTTTTATTATTAATAAAAAAGAAATGTATTTGCGTGGTAATAATGAGCTCTTGATAATAGGTACAGTTGTGGCAAATTTTAGGAAGTGATGCTCTTGATCTAATATTATTATTAAGATAGCATAAATGATATTATGCCATGTGATTTAAATTAACAGACAGATCCCAGCGATTAGGACTAATTTGATGCTTTTATTTTTTCAATAGAGTTATGGGAATGTGACTTATTTATTTGTTTGGTTAATCACATAAACATGTTTTGAATCTGCATCTCTTTCAGGCTATAAATATGATTTTATGTAATATTTAGGGGAGGAAATGCGTTCTCAGATTCTGAAAACACGTAAATTTAAAGATGTTGTTCATTCTTCTATGGTTTCTAAAGAATGGTTTCTAAATCATTAAGAACATGCAGAGTTTCTAGTTATGAATTTGTTTATGTCAATGACCTTAAGTGTTTAAATTTTTTTCCTAAAATGGAACATTTGTGCATCAACAATCTCTGAGGAGTCGGACTTGTAGTGGCTAGTCTTTTCTTCTTATTTTCTTTTCTGCACTTTAATTAAAGAAAAAAACTACATAACAAAGTAAATAAAAAGTAAAGACTAACCGCTACAAGTCTGACTCCTCGCAGATTGTTGATGCACAAATTTTCCATTTTAGTAAAACTTTGTAAAGGCTTAAGGTCATTGATATAAGCAAAATCAGAACCAGAACAACTTATTGTTCTTAATGATTTAGAAACCATTCTTTACAAACCATAGAAGAATGAAAAAGATCTTTCAATTTAAGTGTTATCAGAATCTCAGAACACATTTCCTCCCCTGAAAATTACATAAAATCATATTTATAGCCTGAAAGATATGCAGAATCGAAACATGTTTATGTGACTAACCAAACAAATAAATAACTCACATTCCCATAACTCTATCAAAAAAATAAGAGCATCAAATTAATCCTAATCACTAGGATCTTTTTGTTAATTTAAATCACATCACATAATATCATTTATCTAATATTATTATTAAGATAGCATAAATGATATTATGCAATGTGATTTAAATTAAGGGACAGATCCCAGAGATTAGGAGTAATTTGATGCTTTTATTTTTTCAATAGAGTTATGGGAAAGTGAGTTATTTATTTGTTTGGTTAATCACATAAACATGTTTTCAATCTGCATATCTCTCGGGCTATAAATATGATTTTATGTAATTTTCAGGGGAGGAAATGTGTTCTGAGATTCTGAAAACACTCAAATTGAAAGATGTTGTTCGTTACTCTATGGTTTCTAAATCATTAAGAACAATCAGTTCTTCTAGTTTTGATTTTTCTTATGTCAATGGCCTTAAGCGTTTACAAAGTTTTCCTAAAATGGAACATTTGTGCATCAACAATCTACAAGGAGTCAGACTTGTAGTGGTTAGTCTTTTCTTTTTATTTTCTTTTCTGCAATTTAATTAAAGAAAAAGACTACAAAACAAAGTAAATAAAAAGAAAAGACTAACCGCTACAAGTCCGACTCCTTGCAGATTGTTGATGCATAAATGTTCCATTTTAGGAAAACTTTGTAAACGCTTAATGTCATTGACATAAAAAAAATTAGAACCAGAACAACTGATTGTTCTTCATGATTTAGAAACAATTCTTTAGAAACAATAGAAGAACGAACAACATCTTTCAATTTAAGTGTTTTCAGAATCTCAGAGCACATTTCCTCCCCTAAAAATTACATAAAATCATATTTATAGCCTTAAAGATATGTAGATTCAAAACATGTTTATTTGATTAACCAAACAAATAAATAACTCACATTCCCATAACTCTATTGAAAAAATAAAAGCATCAAATTACTCCTAATCTCTGGGATCTGTCTGTTAATTTAAATCACATCTCATAATATCATTTATGCTATCTTCATAATAATATTAGATAAATGATATTATGTGATGTGATTTAAATTAACAGAGTTATCCCAATGATTAGGAGTAATTTGATGATTTTATTTTTTCGATAGAGTTATGGGAATGTGAATTATTTATTTATTTGGTTCATCACATAAACATGTTTCGAATCTGCATATCTTTCAGGCTATAAATATAATTTTATGTAATTTTCAGCAAAGGAAATGTGTTCTGAGATTCTAAAAACACTTAAATTGAAAGATGTTGTTCATTCTTCTATGGTTTCTAAAGAATGGTCTCTAAATCATTAAGAACAATCAATTGTTCTAGTTCTGATTTTGTTTATGTCAATGACCTTAAGCGTTTACAAAGTATTCCTAAAATGGAACATTTGTGCATCAACAATCTGCGAGGAGTCAGACTTGTAGCGGTTAGTCTTTTCTTTTTATTTACTTTGTTTTGTAGTCTTTTTCTTTAATTAAAGGGCAGAAAAGAAAATAAAAAGAAAAGACTAGCCACTACAAGTCCGACTCCTCGTAGATTGTTGATGCACAAATGTTCCATTTTAGGGTGATTTAGAAACCATTCTTTAGAAACCATAGAAGAACGAACAACATCTTTCAATTTAAGTGTTTTCAAAATCTCATAACACATTTCCTTCCTTGAATATTACATAAAATCATATTTATAGCCTAAAAGATATGTAGATTGGAAACATGTTTATGTGATTAACCAAACAAATAAATAACTCACATTCCCATAGCTCTACCAAAAACATAAAAGCATCAAATTACTCCTAATCGCTGGGATCTGTCTGTTAACATAAATCACATCGCATAATATCATTTATGCTATCTTACTAATAATATTAGATCAAGAGCATCACTTCCTAAAATTCTCCGTGGCTACCTAATATCAAGAGCTCATTATTACCATGTAGATACATTTCTTCTTTATTAATAATAAAAATAATGATCCATCTGAAATGCATTGTTTATTTCATTTTAAACATAAAAATACCATTTATTTTTACTTGGTTTTAGGACCTTCACTTGTTTTGAGATAAATGGTACTTTTATGTTTAAAATGAAATAAGCAATGCATTTGGGATGGATCATTATATTTTTATTAATAAAAAAGCAAAGTATTTGCATGGTAATAATAAGCTCTTGATATTAGGTACAGCTGTGGCAAATTTTAGGAAGTGATGCTTTTGAACTAATATTATTATTAAGATAGCATAAATGATATTATGTGATGTGATTTAAATTAACAGACAGATCCCAACGATTAGGAGTAATTTGATGCTTTTATTTTTTTGATAGAGTTATGGGAATGTGAGTTATTTATTTGTTTGGTTAATCACATAAACATGTTTTGGATCTGCGTATCTTTCAAGCTATAAATATGATTTTATGTAATATTCAGGGGAGGAAATGTGTTCTGAGATTTTGAAAACACTTAAATTGAAAGATGTTGTTCGTTCTTCTATGGTTTCTAAAGAATGGCTTCTAAATCATTAAGAAGAATCAGTTGTTCTGGTTCTGATTTTGTTTATGTCAATGACCTTAAGCGTTTAAAAATTTTCCCTGAAATGGAACATTTGTGCATCAACAATCTACGAGGAGTCGGACTTGTAGTGGCTAGTCTTTTCTTTTTATTTTCTTTTCTCCACTTTAATTAAAGAAAAAGACTACAAAACAAAGTAAATAAAAAGAAAAGACTAACCACTACAAGTCTGACTCCTCGCAGATTGTTGATGCACAAATTTTCCATTTTAGGAAAACTTTGTAAACGCTTAATGTCATTGACATAAACAAAATTAGAACCAGAGCAACTGATTGTTCTGAATGATTTAGAAACCATTCTTTAGAAACCATAGAAGAACGAACAACATCTTTCAATTTAAGTGTTTTCAGAATCTCAGAACACATTTCCTCCCCTGAAAATTACATAAAATCATATTGATAGCCTGAAAGATATGCAGATTCAAAACATGTTTATTTTGATTAACCAAACAAATAAATAACTCACATTCCCATAACTCTATCGAAAAAATAAAAGCATCAAATTACTCCTAATCACTGGGATCTATCTGTTAAGTTAAATCACATCACATATTATCATTTATCTAATATTATTATTATGTGATGTGATTTAAATTAACAGACAGATCCCAGAGATTAGGAGTAATTTGATGCTTTTATTTTTTCAATAGAGTTATGGGAATGTGAGTTATTTATTTATTTGGTTAATCACATAAACATGTTTTGAATATGCATATCTTTCAGGCTATAAATATGATTTTATGTAATTTTCAGGGGAGGAAATGTGTTCTAAGATTCTGAAAAAACTAAAATTGAAAGATGTACGTTCTTCTATGGTTTCTAAAGAATGGCTTCTTAATCATTAAGAACAATCAGTTCTTCTAGTTCTAATTTTGTTTATGTCAATGACCTTAAGCGTTTACAAAGTTTTCCTAAAATGGAACATTTGTGCATCAACAATCTACGAGGATTTAGACTTGTAGTGGTTAGTCTTCTCTTTTTATTTTCTTTTCTGCACTTTAATTAAAGAAAAAGACTACAAAACAAAGTAAATAAAAAGAAAAGACTAACCGCTACAAGTCTAACTCCTCGCAAATTGTTGATGCATAAATGTTGCATTTTAGAAAAACTTTGTAAACGCTTAATGTCATTGACATAAACAAAATCAGAACCAAGACAACTCATTGTTCTTAATGAGTTAGAAACAATTCTTTAGAAACCATAGAAGAACGAACAACATCTTTCAATTTAAGTGTTTTCGGAATCTCAAAACACATTTCCTCCCCTGAAAATGACATAAAATCATATTTATAGCCTGAAAGATATGCAGATTCAAAACATGTTTATGTGATTAACCAAACAAATAAATAACTCACATTCCCATAACTCTATTGAAAAACTAAAAGCATCAAATTACTCCTAATCTCTCGGATCTGTCTATTAATTTAAATCACATCGCATAATATCATTTATGCTATCTTGATAATAATATTGGATAAATGATATTATGTGATGTGATTTAAATTAACAAATAGATCCCAGTGATAAGGAGTAATTTGATGCTTTTATTTTTTTGATAGAGTTATGGGAATGTGAGTTATTTATTTATTTGGTTAATCACATAAACATGTTTCGAATCTGCATATCTTTTAGGCTATAAAAATGATTTTATCTAATTTTGAGGGGAGGAAATGTGTTCTGAGATTCTGAAAACACTTAAATTGAAAGATGGTGTTTGTTCTTCTATGGTTTTTAAAGAATGGTTTCTAAATCGTCAAGAACAATCAGTTGTTCTGAATCTGATTTTGTTTATATCAATGACCTTCAGCGTTTACAAAGTTCTCCTAAAATGGAACATTTGTGCATCAACAATCTGCGAGGAGTCAGACTTGTAGAGTTTAGTCTTTTCTTTTTATTTACTTTGTTTTGTAGTCTTTTTTTTTAATTAAAGTGCAGAAAAGAAAATAGAAAGAAAAGACTAACCACTACAAGTCTGACTCCTCGCAGATTGTTGATGCACAAATGTTCCATTTTAGGGAAAACTTTTAAACGCTTAAGGTCATTGACATATAAAAAATCAGAACCAGAACAACTGATCTTTCTTAATGATTTAGAAACCATTCTTTAGAAACCTTAGAAGAACGTACAACATCTTTCAACTCCGCTGAATATTAATAAAATCATATTTATAGCCTGAAAGATATGCAGATTCGAAAAATATTTATGTGATTAACCAAACAAATAAATAACTCACATTCCTATAACTCTATCGAAAAAATAAAAGCATCAAATTACTCCTAATCACTGGAATCTGTCTGTTAATTTAAATCACATCGCATAATATCATTTATGCTATCTTAATAATAATATTAGATCAAGAGAATCACTCCCTAAAATTTGCCACAGCTACCTAATATCAAGAGCCCATTATTACCATGCAGATACATTTCTTCTTTATTAATAATAAAAATAATGAGTCATCTCAAATGCATTGTTTATTTCATTTTAAACATAAAAATACCATTTATCTCAAAACAAGTGAAGGTCCTAAAACCAAGTAAAAATAAACACCTACAACACTATTTTTAATACACCAAGTGAAGGTTTTGAAAATGGAGCAGAAAGGAAACATGTAGCCGTGGGGACTGCAATACTCACCACTGTTTCCGGCATTTCTTGTTCTACATAAACAGAGGTAAGTTATTTTATTTTTGGGATTGTATGAAAAGTTCAGAATTCCCATCGACACATTTTGTCACTCATTTTTATGCATCCTCAAAACTCTTGTTTACTAATTTTTACTGCTTCAATTAGAAACAAACAATACATCCTCGCGCACACATGGGTAATCAAGGATGAAGGCTCTTGGCTCACCTTGAGCGGAGAATCTGCATATCTTTCAGGCTATAAAGTTGAGTGGAGAATGAATACACTCGCACACACATGGGTAATCAAGGATGAAGGCTCGTGGCTCACCTTGTGTTTTCTTCTATTTTGAGTACACTTCCTAGTTGTTTAATAGGTGAAAATGGGATTGATCAAGGGTTCTTAGGTTTCAAGCAAGTTTTATCTTTAAAATGTTCAGGAACATTTCTTTGGGTGGGTGCTAGATGTTGTGAGATTTTCACATCATTGCCCCATGGCAAATGGGGACCCCCTCATTTCGCTCATAGTTGTTAGGTTTCGGCAATTGAGTCGACAATTCAGAGCTCAGAAGTTAAGAGGTAGTTAAGTGGCCAAGTCGTTAAGATTGCAAGTGCAGACAGGGGTGTCTAGGTTAACGTTTCACTAGGTCAAGCTGTAATGGTTTGAAGTAAAATTTCAAAGTGCATTAACATTTTGGCTAGTCAAATAGTCCAAAATACACTATAATGATATATTTTACACATCGGGGCAGCAAAAAGATAAGCACGAGTAAAGCCAATATTGTCATTTGAATTCAGATTTCAAGGTCTGAGACACCAATTTAGAGGGCTGTAATCAGCATTTGAGGGCTGTGAAATCATTAGAAGGGTGCATTTTCAGAAGGGTAAGGCAGAAAATACGATGGGGGACTGTCATTGCCATAGTGGGAAAGGTTTGTAATCATCATTGGAGGGCTGCGGCCTCAGATTTGTCACAGCGATTTGCATGTTTGAAGGAGGGCATTTCAGACTTAGAGGACTACGATTTGTCTCATAGTGGAGACAATTTATATGCATGATCAGACCAGAATGATTTGAGGAAAGAAGACGGCCAGGTCTGAAGAAAACAACAGCTGATACATGGTTCAGAAGCCCAATTTGGAAGGTGATTGGCATCTTGAAGAGGAGAATACCATTCGATTTATATCAAAGCATATTGAGGACAAAAGGAACGCTCAGCATGAAGACAAGATACATGGTCTGAAGTTGTTGATTGGCAGCGAACAACATTATTTCCGGAACTTGTCTTCAGACTTTGCCAAGAGAACTGATCAGATTTTAAGTGCTATTTCATTTTCAGATTTTGAAATCTATTCCTGAGTCATGTCTTTGCAAGGTATTTGGGCCTGATTTCCTGAGTTTCTGGGACTTGCTTTCAGTCTTGTCTTCAGACATGTTTTCAGACTTAATTTTCGGACCTGTCCTCATATTTTCACACTTGTGTCTTCATTTTAAAACTTCATTTGCAACCTTCAGGCCTTGATTGTCTAAGTCATAAAGCCTTAAATCAGTAACAAAATTAAGGACAAGGTAAGGGTATTTTATATGGGGACTTCAGGTTGTCACTATCCAAATTGATTTTCCACTAGCTGGGAAAGGTATGCGAAAAAGGACATTTTATAGGGACTTCATTTTATCCATGTCCCTATCAGTAACTTTTGATATAAGGTGTTCTTTCTTTTTTGCAGAGGTGGCCACATGGAGGATGGCAGAGTGATCGTGAAAGAGAAAAGGGAGATTCCCTAATAGGGTGAAGGAAGGCTTTGAGACATCAAGAAGGCTACCTAGAAGATTCAAAAAGAGGGACATAAGAGAGCAAGTTAAAATTCATGCAAGCAAGTTATACTGACTGGAAGTATAAAGGTTACAAGCTGTTATTGCCGAACTAATAGATTTAATTCATGCAAGCCTTCTTTGTCCTCCACGGACCACTACAAAGCGAAGGAGTTCAATTTGAACAGATATCTCCTGGCATGGGATTCTTCGTATGGTATGATATGAAACCTTGACAACGGTGGGAATCCTGAGATTGAATGTTTCAGGTCAGCCGCATCAAAGAGTGAGTCACTTCCTCTATCGGGGTTGGTTGAAGAGACCTTGACTCTCTGGAACTTCATAGCAGATTGCTTATCACTCCTATCGATGCTTAAGTAGGAAGGTGGTAATTTTGGAGCGGTGGTTCTGAATAGTATGGCAATAAATACCTAGCGGCTTCCAACGCAGGCATTTCTTCTTATATCGTTTCCCCTGTTGCCAGTGATAATTAGGAAATATCAAGGTGCACATTGATCCTTTGTTCTTAGTTGCTCTTTTTGATCTGTGAAAGCAAACTACCGGTTGTATTCAAGGCAACATTTGCTGCTCAGAATTTTACATAAATAAAGTTATTTATCTTGAATTTACTATAACTGGTGTGATAAGTTTGTGCTAAGTTGCTGAATCCTGGGTTTTTCTTTGAGGGATTTCGGGTATGAAACATACCGGAATCGGATTCTGAAACGAATCTCCTGTGGATGCATCCAGAGTTCATGTTTTCAGATGCTGGAATGTTTAGTAATTTTAGTTTGATCTTTTTTGACACTGCTGATTAGCAAACTATGAACTTATCTATCATGAGATTCTAGTTTGATCTTTTGGATATTGAAACCTGAATTTAAGCTAGAGTATAATGTTTCAAAATTTAATTCTATACTTAATTCTATTTTTTTGGCTGTATATATACGTATGTTATTTTATCTTTGTATGAACGTACCAAAAACGTACCCACCCGCCGACCCCAAAAAATCTGTCGTACCTGCATTTCGTACCCACGTACCTGTTTCCGTTCCCATACCCGATTCGGCAACGTAGAGTTCGTGTTCTTTCATACCTGTCTGCGAGAAATGGCAGGAATTTGTTACTGCTGGACTAATTGTCAAAATTACTGTATTGTGAAGTTCAAGAGAATGGGAAGAATTAGTAAGGTTCATTTCAGCATTCTGCAATGGTTGTCTTCGTTCTAAAATGTTTTATAGTCTGTTATCATTCTTTGAACGCAAATCTACAGTTTCAAACTATGATGGCTTGAATGGTTCTACACTTCTACTTGACCTCAAAATTTTGTCAGCTTTAATGTTGTTCTGAAATAGTTCAAGAATGTGATTCTGGTTTCTTCGAATCATATTCAGGTTTAATGCATCTCTCCCATTTTTTACCTGGTTCACTTAGGTCTACATCTCTGGATCAAAACAGTTCACAAATAATAATTTGTATGGCGATTTTTCAGGACTCAACTATATATTTTTAAATCAATTGATGCATATTTTATGAATATTGTTTCAGAAAAATTCACTTATTGTGAGTATGAATGGTCCATCTAGTCAACGATCACAAGGGTGAAACTTTGGAACTTCTCAATAGATCACCCTCCCTAATACTGCAACAATTCAAATAAACTTAACCATGAAGTTTCGCCAGGATCAAGCCACTAGCCTGCTACCCCATTTGCTCAATATACTATGCAGTTGAATATCCAAAGAACTTCATATAATTCGATACATGGGAAAACCTCACCGAGAATACAAAGAATATCTCCTATATTCTGGAATTTTTATATGCTGATAACATGTACATGAAATCAAGATCTACTTTGAAATGAGTTCTCCAATTTTTCTTGGTACTTCATTAATTAGAACTGGAAATATTCTTCTTGTTTTCTCTCAATATTTTAACAGCATCTCTGCGGCTGTAAGGTTGCATTCCTGCTTTCCTTTCTATGTGACAGAGACTAAACAACGAAAGAACCGTTCTAGTATATCGAAGAAATCAAGAAATATTCCTACCCAGTTGAACTTTTTCATCAAAATTTATTAAATCAATCCCTAATAGTCTCCTTATCATTCAAGAGAAATGCGGTGTATAAATTCTTAGTTAGATAGCGAGGTCCATATTGTTTCTCCGCTACTCAAATATATCAAAATAACCCATATAACTAATTGTAGATTAAAAAAATGGAATCGCAAGGTTAAATCCAGATAGATAATAATTGATCCTTCTTACATTTACAAAGATCTTCAACTATGCATCAAAAATTTAGGAGGCAGATAACAAAATTTACATATCGCTCATCTAAATTTTCGCCTGGTTATATTGTTCTTACTAGATCTGCACAATTTGGAAAAATATAAGAAAGTACTTGATAAAACTCCATCGCTAACTTGTCTAAAAATCTAGGAATCTTCTTCACTCATTTAAAACATTAACAGAAAAATGTGGAAGCATTTTAGCAAATTTGTATCTCCCTCCTTACAATTTTAGCAAATATAGAAAAACCTGAAAATTTTTAGCCATTATTATTACCTTCATAGGCGCATCAGCAGCAAAAATCGACCTGTTGATCTCTGCGTCATTAACAACAGCAACACCAAGTATTCAATGTCAGCTACAAAAGAGCCTCTCACTTAAACAGTTTTCCATTACAGCAATCGATTTCTTCTTGGGAGCAGCTGTGAGGACTTATCTTCCTCATTCGGAGGAGATGAAGCAGCAAGCGTCTTCACCAACCTTGGTCATTGCAGCGGGTGCTCTGTGTTAAGTTTACAAGAAGACAGAATTAAAGGAAAATAATTCATGATATGAGCATTGTAACAGGCCCAAAATAATACAAACAAAAAGCACACACCGATGCAATAGTATTGTAAAAGGGAAAATATATTACAACTCAAATTGTTGAGACAGTTGGAAGAAAACTACTAAAACGTTATAAAAATAAATCACTAAAAAACTACTAAAGATAACTAATAAATAAAATATCCCGCTTCAGCATGATGTCGAATCAAGTGATATTTAGTGTTGATGCAGCACCACCGCGGGTAGAGCTTATTCCGTTCTTCTGCTCACGGCAAAGATCCAGCACTTATATATATATATATATACACGAACTTAATAATTTTAAAATAACAAAAAAAAACCAAATGAAATTTGTATTATATACCCACAGATCTATAAACAGATCCTTCATACCATTCTAGATCAGGAATTGAAAGATTAATAAAACCCTAAGCTGTGTAAAAAAAAAATGAAAAGCATAAGAAGACATGGGTATATGGTATAAATAAACTCAATCTGTGGTATGAATATACTCAGATCAGCAAAAAAAAAATTAGATGATGGTTGTTACTCTCTTGAGGACACTCAAACAGAGAAATTTAACTCCATCTCTTTGCTCCTTCTGAAAAGATTACCTGCACACACAAAGAAAACAAAGAATGAAGTTAGGGTTTAGTTATCATGTTTTAAAGGGACCAACCCTAATTTCGAATTAGGGTTTGGGTGCCAATGAATGTATTCTTAAATAAAACATGTTGTTATTTTATAAACACAATGATTCCAATAATTAATTTGAATTTTGAAATTAACATGCATTGGATTTTCGATAAATCCTTAATTTAGTAGTTCTTGACTTTTTAATTATGAATTCTTGAATAGACATACTTTATTTATTTATTTATTTTTAAAATTATATAAATGCACTGTGATTGAATTTTTAGTTATAGAGTTATGAAGTTTATTTTGAACTCGTTATAAATGAGTAAATAATTTGTTAATTAATGTTGATCTAAAAATGGAGTTATTTTAGTTAATAATAATGACTCGTGAAATTTTTAATTTATTCTTTTATTGTTATGAACAAGAGGATGTTTTATCATACTCATTATAGTAGAGGAGATATTTCTTAAATTTATGTTGATTTAATATCGTCATTATCTTAGTTTATAAAATGGCTTAAGGAAATTTTTAATTTATTTACCTTTCTTATTTTCAAATTTAGTTGTTAACTTATGTTAGTAAATTGTTTAGAATATTATAACATTGTTGTACCGTTTCCATTCAGCCTACTATGATAAAAAAATTAATTGTGTAGCTAGACTTTTGATTATAATATTTAGGATAAAATTTGAAAGATTTATTGAAATCATTTATTTCATTAATATTTATTTTAAGTGAAAAGATATAGTTACAAATGTATTAGTTAGAATTTTAATTTAAATGGTAATATCTCAAACTTATCTTTTAATGATTAATTGTTAATCCTTTAAGAAACTTAGGGTTAAGCCTCTTTAGCCTAGTAACTCACCTCGGGGTATTAGGGAGATGCAATCCGTATAGTAAATTCTTTCCCATGTGGCCTAATATCTTCCGCCGTGTAGGGGAAGAAGGCATGGCTGTGCATGCCTCGTGTTCCCTTATATGACGTTGGGTGACTAGCTCATGCGAGCATTCGTTCCCATTCCCTAAGCTTCACATCCATGAGTTATTGTGCAACCTAGTTTCTTTCTTTCTGTATTCATTTAGTGATTCTGTAAAAAAAATGTGTTGTTCTATTTTTGTCCGATAATTTTGGGCATTACATTGATATGCTTGGTTCTGTCATGAAATGTAGGATTCTTGGCCAATTGTATTGCATAATTGTTATCAACAAATAAAGGTGTTGAAGTCATTTGTTTCTCCCCCAAATCATCAAGGATTTTCCTGAGCCATACAACTTCTTTTATGGTTTGAGTTGCTGCTACATACTCTTCTTCGATTGTAGAGTCTGTAGGAACTAAAAGTGTTCCAACTTCTACCCCGGTCATAACAATCACAAAATCAACAGATCGTCTAATCTCAATGATGCCATCAAACATATGCGAAGATAAAGAACATTATAAAGAATGTAATCAGCAAGACCTGGTAATTTAAGTCTAATAGAACCAATCCCTGAAGGTTGTAATTCAGATTTGTCAGCAAAATATACTACTCCATCCACATGATCATTGAATGTCTCAAAAAAATCTCTTCTAAATGTCATATGGCATGTGGCTCCAGTATCTAACAACCAAGTATCATTCACAGAAAAATATGTACTAAAAAATTCTTCAATCCCAACATTACAATGTGCTACAACATAGTGTGCAGATTCAGGAGGGTTACCTTTGTCTGGTGGTTTTTCCTTATTATGACAAATCTTCTCCCAAGGAGTCCGAAAAAGGTTGGAACTATGACCCATTTTTCCAGATCTATAGCATTGCATAGATTGCTTGTCTCTCGATTGGATGTCTTGGTGTTGATAATCTATGTGCTAGAGTTGTGACTGAGAATGTTGGCTGCCACCTCTACCTCTAGATTGTCTTCTCCCACGACCTCTATTGCTAGTGTCTTGTTTAGAAAAATTATCTTTAGATGTCTGCCCCTGTTGTGCAAGACATAAAGTCTCAGCATTTGAAACCGATGCCTTCTTCCCAAAGGCTTTTTCTCTCTCTGCTATTTTTTCCACAAGTTTATCAAATGTTATATCCTTTTTCTCACTAGCTTGAAGAGACTCAAGATAGTGTGAATAGGTAGGATAAAGAGCTTTAATAAAAGCAGTGAGTTGAAGATCAAATTTTACACCTGTAGCTTCAATATCATGAAATAATGCTCTAATTTTTGAAGCCAACATCATTGGATCATTATCTTTCAACTCTGAATTGAATAACTTCATTAACAACTGAATAATTTCAAGTTTTGAATGAGAATTATATAGATCTTTGAGTTTCTTTAATGCTGCAAATGCATCTTTACAAGAGATTATATGTCTACTTACCTCTTCACTAATTGAGGCAGCAATCAACACATAAGCCTTTTTATCTTTAATCTTCCAAATGATAAGTTCTTTTTGATCTGTAGGTTGTTGTGATTCTTTTGCACTATCATCTTTGCTCTCACAAATATCATCCCACAAATCATTAGAAATAAAAGTATTTTTAACTTTTCGAAACCATTCATGATAATTATCTTTCACAGAAAGAACTATTCCAACAATTGAAATTAAAGAATGCATTGGAATATATTGTTCAATCTAAAATCTATTTTGTATTCTATACTATAGAGAAGAAAATCATTTACTTCACAATTGAAATCAAAATCGCAGAGTCTACAGCTTTTTTTTTCTACAGGTTCTACAACTTGGCTCCGATACTATTGTAACAGGCCCAAAATAATACAAACAAAAAGCACACACCGATGCAATAGTATTGTAAAAGGGAAAATATATTACCACCCGAACTTTGAGGCAGTTAGAAGAAAACTACCAAAATGTTATAAAAAATAAACTACTAAAGATAACTGATAAATAAAATATCCCGTAGGATTAGTTATCATTACTCACATAAGAATGACATAAATAGCAAATTTAAAAAACAATGTAAGAGATGTTTCATATAACTGGTAAAGGATATTGAACCTAGAAGCTTTTAGCTGAGGGGCGGGCCCCTTGGCTTGGGCTCGGAGGTCTCCTTTCTAACCAGAGTCTTCTTCTACTTCTTCGCAGATGCCGAGGGCTGCTACGAGATATTCACTTTAGTCTAATTTGCAGCTGCACATTGAGCTATTTAAAAATTCACATAAAAAACTCCAGCTCGTTGAGCATCTTAATCATCTGAAACACAAATGGGCATAATTAAGTACTTTGAAACCCTTTAAAGAAATTCAAGAAATTTTTTTTAAAAATAGGATCTCAGATGGCAGAAATTACTTACACCTGCACATAAATGGTTTCATCTGAAATCAATCCATACTTTCTAGATTATTTAAAATGCTTGGAAAATGTAACTAAGCATTCAAATGCTTAATTGAGCTTCAAAATGCATGCATTCGTACCAGAGCGAAGAGATTTGTCTCTTTATACCATTTTCGTTGAGCTTCTTTCACAGGCTACAATGTCTATATTTGAGTGAGATAGATTCGAACACCACACGCTGCAAATCTAATTTGATTAGCGCTCTTTTCTATTACGTTAAAGGACCTAAATACAATTACTTTTATTTTATGGTGATTTTTTAATAGTAGGTGGTTATACAATTTGAGTTTTAGATTATTTTATTTTCAATGTTATGGTATCAATTTTAACTCTATGTTTTTTGTTTTTTTAAAGTGAATATGTTGAAGTTGGAGTGATCTCAATCACTTCATTTCCATTCTTGTAGAAATGACTTATTAACTTTAAAATTAATATCTTCATTTCAGACTAATTTTACCTTTTCTTATGATCATTATCTATCAACTTAAAGCGTGAGAGTATATTAGTTGATTCAAATCTTGTATTTGAAAGAGTGCCCTTAGTTCATTTTGATTAGAAGATATCTAGATCTCTTGCATCCTAGACCTATCAATTACTACTTACATGCATTATCAATGAATCTACATTGCACGAGCATCTAGGATATATTAACTATTTGAGAGGGTTATCCTCTTTCATTTGTCTACTGACTAAATCAATATCCTTACATGATTTGACACGGGGAAGCAATTATTTCTACCACATGCAAAATATGAAATACCCAAAATAGTTTTTGTGTAAGAACAAATTGAGAACATCTTGACAAAAGCTTGGAGTAATATTCTAAAAGTTTGTAAATATGATTTGCAAACAAGACCAATTGCACATATATAAAATCGAATATCTAGATCAAGATCACACTTGAAATTACTTGGTTCTCTACATTCTAGTTAGGGATAGTTAATAAAAGTGTGATTCATCCCTAGTTTGAAGGTTTTTACTATTTTTCCAACTCACTACTATTCTCACTTTATATGAAGATAAATTCATTTTTTCTTTGGACTCCATCTTTATAAAGTAAGACTTGTCTTAATCCTTTTCACATTCTCTATCACATAGTTGGTAACCTAGAAATCATCCACTCTATAAAGATTTTGAACTCCTACCTTCCACTCTTCCATGATCCTAGTCTCACATCATGGATTTATCTATAGATATCCTACAACTTAACCTTTTATAATTTCCTCTTTATAGTCTTCTCTTTAGCCTCATTCCAAAGAAAAAGCTAAATGGTGCAGATCTCCAAATTATACAAGGACATTAAGGTAGCTTTGGAGGGAAGGATTTTAGAAACACACTCACAAATCAACCTTGGCCTGGTAAATAGAAACCCAACCTTAGAAAAGAGTAGATAAGGTCAAAAAAAATTATGAACTTCAAAAGACGATATTTGTGATAGAGAAGTTAACACTATGGAAAGAAATAATGTTCAAGGAAGAATATAGTAAAAATGAATAGAATATTTGATGTTTGAAAATGCTCAAGTGGCCACATTAGAAATTATTTCCCTAAGGCACAAGGAGAGAAAAGGATTGTTGTACTAAGATTAAGCTTTCAATTATGTCACAAAATATTGAATCTATAAATTTGTGGAGAATGGGATGACCACGAAATAGGTTATTGTCCCTCAAGGAGGTTCTATATTAGAAATGAAGAAGAGGATCATGGACCTTAGTGACCTAAGAACTATAATTATGATAAATAAATACATAAGACTATAGCAGGTGTATCAAAGAACTAGTGAAACATCCCCCCCTACACCCAATATTATAGATGTAGAGCACCTAGATAATCATCGTAAGGCCCATTTGTTGCTAACAGTTCTGCTTCAAAAAATTTGTGTGGAACTTTTTTCTACTTTGACATAATCTGAAACAATTGCCATCCTTAAAGATTTTAGAAAGAGTTCCCATGTCGGCACTAAAAAATGTCCATTGGCATCTTCAGGAGTTCCCCTAACAAGTAGAGAATTTTTGTTGACATACTTTGTCATTTTATTCTCCATGCTTTAAGAATCTCTCTTAAGCCTTTGTTTTCTGCAATCATTTGCTTGATCAATAATCTTTTGTGGCTTCTTAACATCTCCAAGAATATGAAAATGCTCCAAAAGGAAAGCAAAAGTTAGTTTGGTTGCCTCAAAACCTCTTTTGCATCCAAACCCATTTCTTGTCAATTTCCATAGATGCTCTAACCTTTTGTCCATTACGTATAAAACATAGCTCCATATCTCTCCCTTGATCCAAACCATCTTTTTCCATTTCATCAATTTTGATGGTGAAGTAATCATCAAGAACTTCATCTATTTCCATTGGTGAAACTTCACATTTAACAGCGGCAAACACTACTCCTTTTAATTTTTTATATGTAGAATTGCAATTTTGATCCTCAAAATCATAATTTTTAACGTCTATCTCCCAATTTCTCGCCATTCGTTTCAGCTGCTCCTCTTTCACTTCTTGGTGAGGTGAATTGTTAGAAATCTTATGCCAAAGTTTTGTGCCATTGTTAGGAATTGCCATTGTAGCTCCCACTTCATTTTGACTCTCTAACAGATATAAACCACCCAATTTATTTCCTTTTGCAATCATTAAAGACCCTTTTATCACCTTCTATTTACTAGATTCAAACCTAACATTACATCCTTGAGAGAGCAATTGCCAACCTGAAATTGAATTATTTTTAAGCTAAGGGACATAGCTAACATCTCGTAGCAAACAACTACTTTTCCAATAATATTAAGAGATTCATCTGCGAGAAATAACTTACCAAAATTACCACTTTGAAAGGTTTTGAAAAATTTCCTACACAAAGTAGTATGAAATGATGCTCCTGTATTGACCACCCAAACATTTTTTGCAATTTCTTTTGTAGTTAATATAAGGGATTCGCCATTTTCCATATTTGCTCAATTTCTTCACAACATCTCCTTGGCTTTAACCAAGCTCTTATACCAATTGTAAGTTATAAATGATCAAATAAAACAAATAAACATATCTAAGACAATAATAGAAAAATTGACTAAACAAACAACGTGGAAAAGTATAGTGATTCACCAAATCTGCTTACATCCACTCTCAAAGCAGGAAAAAGTATTTATTAATATTTTACCAATACTACATCCATGGCATGTACACGGCCATTTATAGAAACATATGCAACTAATAAATGAGTAGAAGGGCAAAGATGAAAGGTCACCTGACCATTGGACTTCATATTCCCAACAATTCTATAGAAAACTACACAAGACAAATGATGATCCATGTGTACATCTTTTTCCACGGATCATTATATCACAACAAATTGAATACTTTGTGTGCACAAGATCCAAAACATTTTAAGTAGAAAAGGATTTAATATTGAAGCTTATTCATGTCAGCTTTCTCAACCAACAATCCTTACAAATACCTTTGTCAGGTTTTGTAATCTAAGGAAGTCTTCTTACTGATTTCTTCTTGCTCACCTTGACAATGTTGTCAAAGTTTATGTGGCGGAGCATCTTATGCCACAACCAATTACTTTCCTCTTTGGTTACAAGACAGATCTTGCTTATTTCTCCTTTGACTGATGCTATGAGGTAGGCTCCTTCCATTGAGTCCAGATAGAACAGGTTACATTTACTCTGTCTATCGGTAGCAACATGGGCTCCTGATTGGTTCTTGACAACACAAGAACCTTGCCCGAATTCCAACAGGAATCGCTTATTGTTTAGTTGAGCCACGCTCATTAAGTTGTACTTAAGTCCTTCTACCCAATATGTGTCGACGGGAATTTTGAACTTTTCATACAATCCCAAAAATAAAATAACTTACCTCTGTTTATGTAGAGCATACATAAAACACTAAAAATAGTGGCGACTATTGCAGTCCCCATGGCTACATGTTTCCTTTCAAATCTTCTCCTGCTCCATTTTCAGAAGCTTCACATGGTGTATTAAAAATATTAGTGTTGTAGGTGTTTATTTTGACTTGGTTTTAGGACCTTCACTTGTTTTGAGATAAATGGTATTTTAATGTTTAAAATGAAATAAGCAATGCATTTGAGATGGATCATTATTTTTATTATTAATAAAAAAGAAATGTATTTGCGTGGTAATAATGAGCTCTTGATAATAGGTACAGTTGTGGCAAATTTTAGGAAGTGATGCTCTTGATCTAATATTATTATTAAGATAGCATAAATGATATTATGCCATGTGATTTAAATTAACAGACAGATCCCAGCGATTAGGACTAATTTGATGCTTTTATTTTTTCAATAGAGTTATGGGAATGTGACTTATTTATTTGTTTGGTTAATCACATAAACATGTTTTGAATCTGCATCTCTTTCAGGCTATAAATATGATTTTATGTAATATTTAGGGGAGGAAATGCGTTCTCAGATTCTGAAAACACGTAAATTTAAAGATGTTGTTCATTCTTCTATGGTTTCTAAAGAATGGTTTCTAAATCATTAAGAACATGCAGAGTTTCTAGTTATGAATTTGTTTATGTCAATGACCTTAAGTGTTTAAATTTTTTTCCTAAAATGGAACATTTGTGCATCAACAATCTCTGAGGAGTCGGACTTGTAGTGGCTAGTCTTTTCTTCTTATTTTCTTTTCTGCACTTTAATTAAAGAAAAAAACTACATAACAAAGTAAATAAAAAGTAAAGACTAACCGCTACAAGTCTGACTCCTCGCAGATTGTTGATGCACAAATTTTCCATTTTAGTAAAACTTTGTAAAGGCTTAAGGTCATTGATATAAGCAAAATCAGAACCAGAACAACTTATTGTTCTTAATGATTTAGAAACCATTCTTTACAAACCATAGAAGAATGAAAAAGATCTTTCAATTTAAGTGTTATCAGAATCTCAGAACACATTTCCTCCCCTGAAAATTACATAAAATCATATTTATAGCCTGAAAGATATGCAGAATCGAAACATGTTTATGTGACTAACCAAACAAATAAATAACTCACATTCCCATAACTCTATCAAAAAAATAAGAGCATCAAATTAATCCTAATCACTAGGATCTTTTTGTTAATTTAAATCACATCACATAATATCATTTATCTAATATTATTATTAAGATAGCATAAATGATATTATGCAATGTGATTTAAATTAAGGGACAGATCCCAGAGATTAGGAGTAATTTGATGCTTTTATTTTTTCAATAGAGTTATGGGAAAGTGAGTTATTTATTTGTTTGGTTAATCACATAAACATGTTTTCAATCTGCATATCTCTCGGGCTATAAATATGATTTTATGTAATTTTCAGGGGAGGAAATGTGTTCTGAGATTCTGAAAACACTCAAATTGAAAGATGTTGTTCGTTACTCTATGGTTTCTAAATCATTAAGAACAATCAGTTCTTCTGGTTTTGATTTTTCTTATGTCAATGGCCTTAAGCGTTTACAAAGTTTTCCTAAAATGGAACATTTGTGCATCAACAATCTACAAGGAGTCAGACTTGTAGTGGTTAGTCTTTTCTTTTTATTTTCTTTTCTGCAATTTAATTAAAGAAAAAGACTACAAAACAAAGTAAATAAAAAGAAAAGACTAACCGCTACAAGTCCGACTCCTTGCAGATTGTTGATGCATAAATGTTCCATTTTAGGAAAACTTTGTAAACGCTTAATGTCATTGACATAAAAAAAATTAGAACCAGAACAACTGATTGTTCTTCATGATTTAGAAACAATTCTTTAGAAACCATAGAAGAACGAACAACATCTTTCAATTTAAGTGTTTTCAGAATCTCAGAGCACATTTCCTCCCCTAAAAATTACATAAAATCATATTTATAGCCTTAAAGATATGTAGATTCAAAACATGTTTATTTGATTAACCAAACAAATAAATAACTCACATTCCCATAACTCTATTGAAAAAATAAAAGCATCAAATTACTCCTAATCTCTGGGATCTGTCTGTTAATTTAAATCACATCTCATAATATCATTTATGCTATCTTCATAATAATATTAGATAAATGATATTATGTGATGTGATTTAAATTAACAGAGTTATCCCAATGATTAGGAGTAATTTGATGATTTTATTTTTTCGATAGAGTTATGGGAATGTGAATTATTTATTTATTTGGTTCATCACATAAACATGTTTCGAATCTGCATATCTTTCAGGCTATAAATATAATTTTATGTAATTTTCAGCAAAGGAAATGTGTTCTGAGATTCTAAAAACACTTAAATTGAAAGATGTTGTTCATTCTTCTATGGTTTCTAAAGAATGGTCTCTAAATCATTAAGAACAATCAATTGTTCTAGTTCTGATTTTGTTTATGTCAATGACCTTAAGCGTTTACAAAGTATTCCTAAAATGGAACATTTGTGCATCAACAATCTGCGAGGAGTCAGACTTGTAGCGGTTAGTCTTTTCTTTTTATTTACTTTGTTTTGTAGTCTTTTTCTTTAATTAAAGGGCAGAAAAGAAAATAAAAAGAAAAGACTAGCCACTACAAGTCCGACTCCTCGTAGATTGTTGATGCACAAATGTTCCATTTTAGGGTGATTTAGAAACCATTCTTTAGAAACCATAGAAGAACGAACAACATCTTTCAATTTAAGTGTTTTCAAAATCTCATAACACATTTCCTTCCTTGAATATTACATAAAATCATATTTATAGCCTAAAAGATATGTAGATTGGAAACATGTTTATGTGATTAACCAAACAAATAAATAACTCACATTCCCATAGCTCTACCAAAAACATAAAAGCATCAAATTACTCCTAATCGCTGGGATCTGTCTATTAACATAAATCACATCGCATAATATCATTTATGCTATCTTACTAATAATATTAGATCAAGAGCATCACTTCCTAAAATTCTCCGTGGCTACCTAATATCAAGAGCTCATTATTACCATGTAGATACATTTCTTCTTTATTAATAATAAAAATAATGATCCATCTGAAATGCATTGTTTATTTCATTTTAAACATAAAAATACCATTTATTTTTACTTGGTTTTAGGACCTTCACTTGTTTTGAGATAAATGGTACTTTTATGTTTAAAATGAAATAAGCAATGCATTTGGGATGGATCATTATATTTTTATTAATAAAAAAGCAAAGTATTTGCATGGTAATAATAAGCTCTTGATATTAGGTACAGCTGTGGCAAATTTTAGGAAGTGATGCTTTTGAACTAATATTATTATTAAGATAGCATAAATGATATTATGTGATGTGATTTAAATTAACAGACAGATCCCAACGATTAGGAGTAATTTGATGCTTTTATTTTTTTGATAGAGTTATGGGAATGTGAGTTATTTATTTGTTTGGTTAATCACATAAACATGTTTTGGATCTGCGTATCTTTCAAGCTATAAATATGATTTTATGTAATATTCAGGGGAGGAAATGTGTTCTGAGATTTTGAAAACACTTAAATTGAAAGATGTTGTTCGTTCTTCTATGGTTTCTAAAGAATGGCTTCTAAATCATTAAGAAGAATCAGTTGTTCTGGTTCTGATTTTGTTTATGTCAATGACCTTAAGCGTTTAAAAATTTTCCCTGAAATGGAACATTTGTGCATCAACAATCTACGAGGAGTCGGACTTGTAGTGGCTAGTCTTTTCTTTTTATTTTCTTTTCTCCACTTTAATTAAAGAAAAAGACTACAAAACAAAGTAAATAAAAAGAAAAGACTAACCACTACAAGTCTGACTCCTCGCAGATTGTTGATGCACAAATTTTCCATTTTAGGAAAACTTTGTAAACGCTTAATGTCATTGACATAAACAAAATTAGAACCAGAGCAACTGATTGTTCTGAATGATTTAGAAACCATTCTTTAGAAACCATAGAAGAACGAACAACATCTTTCAATTTAAGTGTTTTCAGAATCTCAGAACACATTTCCTCCCCTGAAAATTACATAAAATCATATTGATAGCCTGAAAGATATGCAGATTCAAAACATGTTTATTTTGATTAACCAAACAAATAAATAACTCACATTCCCATAACTCTATCGAAAAAATAAAAGCATCAAATTACTCCTAATCACTGGGATCTATCTGTTAAGTTAAATCACATCACATATTATCATTTATCTAATATTATTATTATGTGATGTGATTTAAATTAACAGACAGATCCCAGAGATTAGGAGTAATTTGATGCTTTTATTTTTTCAATAGAGTTATGGGAATGTGAGTTATTTATTTATTTGGTTAATCACATAAACATGTTTTGAATATGCATATCTTTCAGGCTATAAATATGATTTTATGTAATTTTCAGGGGAGGAAATGTGTTCTAAGATTCTGAAAAAACTAAAATTGAAATATGTACGTTCTTCTATGGTTTCTAAAGAATGGCTTCTTAATCATTAAGAACAATCAGTTCTTCTAGTTCTAATTTTGTTTATGTCAATGACCTTAAGCGTTTACAAAGTTTTCCTAAAATGGAACATTTGTGCATCAACAATCTACGAGGATTTAGACTTGTAGTGGTTAGTCTTCTCTTTTTATTTTCTTTTCTGCACTTTAATTAAAGAAAAAGACTACAAAACAAAGTAAATAAAAAGAAAAGACTAACCGCTACAAGTCTAACTCCTCGCAAATTGTTGATGCATAAATGTTGCATTTTAGAAAAACTTTGTAAACGCTTAATGTCATTGACATAAACAAAATCAGAACCAAGACAACTCATTGTTCTTAATGAGTTAGAAACAATTCTTTAGAAACCATAGAAGAACGAACAACATCTTTCAATTTAAGTGTTTTTGGAATCTCAAAACACATTTCCTCCCCTGAAAATGACATAAAATCATATTTATAGCCTGAAAGATATGCAGATTCAAAACATGTTTATGTGATTAACCAAACAAATAAATAACTCACATTCCCATAACTCTATTGAAAAACTAAAAGCATCAAATTACTCCTAATCTCTCGGATCTGTCTATTAATTTAAATCACATCGCATAATATCATTTATGCTATCTTGATAATAATATTGGATAAATGATATTATGTGATGTGATTTAAATTAACAAATAGATCCCAGTGATAAGGAGTAATTTGATGCTTTTATTTTTTTGATAGAGTTATGGGAATGTGAGTTATTTATTTATTTGGTTAATCACATAAACATGTTTCGAATCTGCATATCTTTTAGGCTATAAAAATGATTTTATCTAATTTTGAGGGGAGGAAATGTGTTTTGAGATTCTGAAAACACTTAAATTGAAAGATGGTGTTTGTTCTTCTATGGTTTTTAAAGAATGGTTTCTAAATCGTCAAGAACAATTAGTTGTTCTGAATCTGATTTTGTTTATATCAATGACATTCAGCGTTTACAAAGTTCTCCTAAAATGGAACATTTGTGCATCAACAATCTGCGAGGAGTCAGACTTGTAGAGTTTAGTCTTTTCTTTTTATTTACTTTGTTTTGTAGTCTTTTTTTTTAATTAAAGTGCAGAAAAGAAAATAGAAAGAAAAGACTAACCACTACAAGTCTGACTCCTCGCAGATTGTTGATGCACAAATGTTCCATTTTAGGGAAAACTTTTAAACGCTTAAGGTCATTGACATATACAAAATCAGAACCAGAACAACTGATCTTTCTTAATGATTTAGAAACCATTCTTTAAAAACCTTAGAAGAACGTACAACATCTTTCAACTCCGCTGAATATTAATAAAATCATATTTATAGCCTAAAAGATATGCAGATTCGAAAAATATTTATGTGATTAACCAAACAAATAAATAACTCACATTCCTATAACTCTATCGAAAAAATAAAACCATCAAATTACTCCTAATCACTGGAATCTGTCTGTTAATTTAAATCACATCGCATAATATCACTTATGCTATCTTAATAATAATATTAGATCAAGAGAATCACTCCCTAAAATTTGCCACAGCTACCTAATATCAAGAGCCCATTATTACCATGCAGATACATTTCTTCTTTATTAATAATAAAAATAATGAGTCATCTCAAATGCATTGTTTATTTCATTTTAAACATAAAAATACCATTTATCTCAAAACAAGTGAAGGTCCTAAAACCAAGTAAAAATAAACACCTACAACACTATTTTTAATACACCAAGTGAAGGTTTTAGAAATGGAGCAGAAAGGAAACATGTAGCCGTGGGGACTGCAATACTCACCACTGTTTCCGGCATTTCTTGTTCTACATAAACAGAGGTAAGTTATTTTATTTTTGGGATTGTATGAAAAGTTCAGAATTCCCATCGACACATTTTGTCACTCATTTTTATGCATCCTCAAAACTCTTGTTTACTAATTTTTACTGCTTCAATTAGAAACAAACAATACATCCTCGCGCACACATGGGTAATCAAGGATGAAGGCTCTTGGCTCACCTTGAGTGGAGAATCTGCATATCTTTCAGGCTGTAAAGTTGAGTGGGGAATGAATACACTCGCACACACATGGGTAATCAAGGATGAAGGCTCGTGGCTCACCTTGTGTTTTCTTCTATTTTGAGTACACTTCCTAGTTGTTTAATAGGTGAAAATGGGATTGATCAAGG
Source organism: Chamaecyparis obtusa (assembly GCA_027943335.1). Taxonomy (NCBI): domain Eukaryota; kingdom Viridiplantae; phylum Streptophyta; class Pinopsida; order Cupressales; family Cupressaceae; genus Chamaecyparis; species Chamaecyparis obtusa. The sequence continues at coordinate 431,511 of BSBK01003446.1, forward strand.
GTTCTTAGGTTTCAAGCAAGTTTTATCTTTAAAATGTTCAGGAACATTTCTTTGGGTGGGTGCTAGATGTTGTGAGATTTTCACATCATTGCCCCATGGCAAATGGGGACCCCCTCATTTCGCTCATAGTTGTTAGGTTTCGGCAATTGAGTCGACAATTCAGAGCTCAGAAGTTAAGAGGTAGTTAAGTGGCTAAGTCGTTAAGATTGCAAGTGCAGACAGGGGTTTCTAGGTTAACGTTTCACTAGGTCAAGCTGTAATGGTTTGAAGTAAAATTTCAAAGTGCATTAACATTTTGGCTAGTCAAATAGTCCAAAATACACTATAATGATATATTTTACACATCGGGGCAGCAAAAAGATAAGCACGAGTAAAGCCAATATTGTAATTTGAATTCAGATTTCAAGGTCTGAGACACCAATTTAGAGGGCTGTAATCAGCATTTGAGGGCTGTGAAATCATTAGAAGGGTGCATTTTCAGAAGGGTAAGGCAGAAAATACGATGGGGGACTGTCATTGCCATAGTGGGAAAGGTTTGTAATCATCATTGGAGGGCTGCGGCCTCAGATTTGTCACAGCGATTTGCATGTTTGAAGGAGGGCATTTCAGACTTAGAGGACTACGATTTGTCTCATAGTGGAGACAATTTATATGCATGATCAGACCAGAATGATTTGAGGAAAGAAGACGGCCAGGTCTGAAGAAAACAACAGCTGATACATGGTTCAGAAGCCCAATTTGGAAGGTGATTGGCATCTTGAAGAGGAGAATACCATTCGATTTATATCAAAGCATATTGAGGACAAAAGGAACGCTCAGCATGAAGACAAGATACATGGTCTGAAGTTGTTGATTGGCAGCGAACAACATTATTTCCGGAACTTGTCTTCAGACTTTGCCAAGAGAACTGATCAGATTTTAAGTGCTATTTCATTTTCAGATTTTGAAATCTATTCCCGAGTCATGTCTTTGCAAGGTATTTGGGCCTGATTTCCTGAGTTTCTGGGACTTGCTTTCAGTCTTGTCTTCAGACATGTTTTCAGACTTAATTTTCGGACCTGTCCTCATATTTTCACACTTGTGTCTTCATTTTAAAACTTCATTTGCAACCTTCAGGCCTTGATTGTCTAAGTCATAAAGCCTTAAATCAGTAACAAAATTAAGGACAAGGTAAGGGTATTTTATATGGGGACTTCAGGTTGTCACTATCCAAATTGATTTTCCACTAGCTGGGAAAGGTATGCGAAAAAGGACATTTTATAGGGACTTCATTTTATCCATGTCCCTATCAGTAACTTTTGATATAAGGTGTTCTTTCTTTTTTGCAGAGGTGGCCACATGGAGGATGGCAGAGTGATCGTGAAAGAGAAAAGGGAGATTCCCTAATAGGGTGAAGGAAGGCTTTGAGACATCAAGAAGGCTACCTAGAAGATTCAAAAAGAGGGACATAAGAGAGCAAGTTAAAATTCATGCAAGCAAGTTATACTGACTGGAAGTATAAAGGTTACAAGCTGTTATTGCCGAACTAATAGATTTAATTCATGCAAGCCTTCTTTGTCCTCCACGGACCACTACAAAGCGAAGGAGTTCAATTTGAACAGATATCTCCTGGCATGGGATTCTTCGTATGGTATGATATGAAGCCTTGACAACGGTGGGAATCCTGAGATTGAATGTTTCAGGTCAGCCGCATCAAAGAGTGAGTCACTTCCTCTATCGGGGTTGGTTGAAGAGACCTTGACTCTCTGGAACTTCATAGCAGATTGCTTATCACTCCTATCGATGCTTAAGTAGGAAGGTGGTAATTTTGGAGCGGTGGTTCTGAATAGTATGGCAATAAATACCTAGCGGCTTCCAACGCAGGCATTTCTTCTTATATCGTTTCCCCTGTTGCCAGTGATAATTAGGAAATATCAAGGTGCACATTGATCCTTTGTTCTTAGTTGCTCTTTTTGATCTGTGAAAGCAAACTACCGGTTGTATTCAAGGCAACATTTGCTGCTCAGAATTTTACATAAATAAAGTTATTTATCTTGAATTTACTATAACTGGTGTGATAAGTTTGTGCTAAGTTGCTGAATCCTGGGTTTTTCTTTGAGGGATTTCGGGTATGAAACATACCGGAATCGGATTCTGAAACGAATCTCCTGTGGATGCATCCAGAGTTCATGTTTTCAGATGCTGGAATGTTTAGTAATTTTAGTTTGATCTTTTTTGACACTGCTGATTAGCAAACTATGAACTTATCTATCATGAGATTCTAGTTTGATCTTTTGGATATTGAAACCTGAATTTAAGCTAGAGTATAATGTTTCAAAATTTAATTCTATACTTAATTCTATTTTTTTGGCTGTATATATACGTATTTTATTTTATCTTTGTATGAACGTACCAAAAACGTACCCACCCGCCGACCCCAAAAAATCTGTCGTACCTGCATTTCGTACCCACGTACCTGTTTCCGTTCCCATACCCGATTCGGCAACATAGAGTTCGTGTTCTTTCATACCTGTCTGCGAGAAATGGCAGGAATTTGTTACTGCTGGACTAATTGTCAAAATTACTGTATTGTGAAGTTCAAGAGAATGGGAAAAATTAGTAAGGTTCATTTCAGCATTCTGCAATGGTTGTCTTCGTTCTAAAATGTTTTATAGTCTGTTATCATTCTTTGAACGCAAATCTACAGTTTCAAACTATGATGGCTTGAATGGTTCTACACTTCTACTTGACCTCAAAATTTTGTCAGCTTTAATGTTGTTCTGAAATAGTTCAAGAATGTGATTCTGGTTTCTTCGAATCATATTCAGGTTTAATGCTACCCCATTTGCTCAATATACCATGCAGTTGAATATCCAAAGAACTTCATATAATTCGCTACATGGGAAAACCTCACCGAGAATACAAAGAATATCTCCTATATTCTGGAATTTTTATATGCTGATAACATGTACATGAAATCAAGATCTACTTTGAAATGAGTTCTCCAATTTTTCTTGGTACTTCATTAATTAGATCTGGAAATATTCTTCTTGTTTTCTCTCAATATTTAACAGCATCTCTGCGGCTGTAAGGTTGCATTCCTGCTTTCCTTTCTATGTGACAGAGACTAAACAACGAAAGAACCGTTCTAGTATATCGAAGAAATCAAGAAATATTCCTACCCAGTTGAACTTTTTCATCAAAATTTATTAAATCAATCCCTAATAGTCTCCTTATCATTCAAGAGAAATGCGGTGTATAAATTCTTAGATAGATAGTGAGGTCCATATTGTTTCTCCGCTACCCAAATATCTCAAAATAACCCATATAATTAATTGTAGATTAAAAAAATGGAATCACAAGGTTAAATCCAGATAGATAATAATTGATCCTTCTTACATTTACAAAGATCTTCAACTATGCATGAAAAATTTAGGAGGCAGATAACAAAATTTACATATCGCTCATCTAAATTTTCCCCTGGTTATATTGTTCTTACTAGATCTGCACAATTTGGAAAAATATAAGAAAGTACTTGCTAAAATTCCATCGCTAACTTTTCTAAAATTCTAGGAATCTTCTTCACTCATTTAAAACATTTACAGAAAAATGTGGAAGCATTTTAGCAAATTTGTATCTCCCTCCTTACAATTTTAGCAAAAATAGAAAAACCTGAAAAATTTTAACCATTATTATTACCTTCATAGGCGCATCAGCAGCAAAAATCGACCTGTTGATCTCTGCGTCATTAACAACAACAACACCAAGTATTCAATGTCAGCTACAAAAGAGCCTCTCACTTAAACAGTTTTCCATTACAGCAATCGATTTCTTCTTGGGAGCAGCTGTGAGGACTTATCTTCCTCATTCGGAGGAGATGAAGCAGCAAGCGTCTTCACCAACCTTGGTCATTGCAGCGGGTGCTCTGTGTTAAGTATACAACAAGACAGAATTAAAGGAAAATAATTCATGATATGAGCATTGTAACAGGCCCAAAATAATACAAACAAAAAGTACACACCGATGCAATAGTATTGTAAAAGGGAAAATATAATACAAATTCAAATTGCTGAGACAGTTGGAAGAAAATTACTAAAACGTTATAAACATAAATCACTAAAAAACTACAAAGATAACTAATAAATAAAATATCCTGTAGGATTAGTTATCATTCCCCCTTAATCTGAAGGGATTTAAGGATATTTGTCATGCCAAGTAGCATTCTAAATTGCTCAAATTTGACACGACCAAGTGCTTTGGTGAAGATGTCGGCAATTTGCGCTTCCAAAGAACAATGTTGCAACTATATAGTTTTGGCTTCGACATGATGTCAAATCAAGTGATCGGGTAGAGCTTATTCCGCTGCCGCCGCCTTGTGTTTCCAAGTCATTCTTCTACTCACGGCAAAGACCCAACACTTAAAAATATATATATATGAACTTAATAATTTTAAAATAACAAAAAAAGACCAAATGAAATTTGTATTATATACCCACAGATCTATAAATAGATCCTTAATACCATTCTAGATCAGGAATTGAAAGATTAATAAAACCCTAAGCTGTAAAAAAAAAGAAATGAAAAGCATAAGAAGACATGGGTATAAATAAATTCAATCTGTGGTATGAATATACCCAGATCAGCAAAAAAAAATTAGATGATGGTTGTTACTCTGTTGAGGACACTCAAACAGAGAAATTTAATTCCATTTCTTTGCTCCCTCTGAAAAGATTACCTGCACACACACACAAAGAAAACAAAGAATGAAGTTAGGGTTTAGTTATCATGTTTTAAAGGGCCCAACCCTAATTTTGAATTAGGGTTTGGGTGCCAATAAATGTATTCTTAAATAAAACATGCTGTTATTTTATAAACACAATGATTCCAATAATTAGTTTGAATTTTGAAATTAATGATGTATTGGATTTTCGGTAAATTCTTATTTTAGTTAATAATAATGACTTAGGAAATTTTTAATTTACTCTTTTATTGTTATGAACAAGAGGATGTTTTATCATACTCATTATAGTAGAGGAGATATTTCTTAAATTTATGTTGATTTAATATCATCATTATTTTAGTTTATAAAATGGCTTAAGGAAATTTTTAATTTATTTAACTTTCTTATTTTCAAATTTAGTTGTTAACTTATGTTAGTAAATTGTTCAAAATATTATAACATTGTTGTAACATTTCCATTCAGTCTAGTATGATAAAAAAATTAATTGTGTAGCTAGACTTTTAATTATAATATTTAGGATAAAATTTGAAAGATTTATTGAAATCATTTATTTCATTAATATTTATTTTAAGTGAAAAGATATAGTTACAAATGTATTAGTTAGAATTTTAATTTAAATGGTAATATGTCAAACTTATCTTTTAATGATTAATTGTTAATCCTTTAAGAAACTTAGGGTTAAGCCTTTTTAGCCTAGTAACTCAGCTCGCGGTATTAGGGAGATGCAATCCCTATAGTAAATTCTTTCCCATGTGGCCTAATGTCTTCCACTGTGTAGGGGATGAAGGCATGCCAGTGCATGCCTCGTGTTCCCTTATATGATGTTGGGTGACAAGCTCATGCAAGCATTCGTTCCCATTCCCTAAGCTTCGCATCGATGGGTTATTGTGTAACCTAGTTTCTTTCTTTTTGTATTCATTTAGTGATTCTGTAAAAAATTGTGTTGTTGTGTTTTTGTCCGATAATTTTGGGCATTACATTGATATGCTTGGTTCTGTCATGAAATCTAGGATTCTTGGCCAATTGTATTGCAGAATTGTTATCAACAAATAAAGGTGTTGAAGTCATTTGTTTCTCCCCCAAATCATCAAGGATTTTCCTAAGCCATACAACTTCTTTTATGGTTTGAGTTGCTGCTACATATTCTGCTTCGGTTGTAGAGTCAGCAGGAGCTATTTGTTTCTTTGATCTCCATGTGATAGCAACTGATCCCATAATATTTCAAAACTCATTGTGCTACAATCTAATGTCCTTCACATGGTTTATGCATAAATCTAGTTAAAATTCCCACCGCAAAGGTAATGTCTGGACGAGTAGTGGTGAGATAAATCAAACTTCCAACAAGCTTCCTGTACTTGGTTGGATCTTCAAAAGCATTTCCTTCATTGGAAGAAATCTTCAAATTTTGCTCCATTGGAGTGGAATCAAAATTACAATCTTCCATGCCAGCATAATAACTCTCCAATATATTTCTTCTAAGAAATACAAATAAACTTAGGATTTTGAATGACTTCAATACCTAAGTAATAGTGCAGTAACCCTAAGTCGATCATATCAAAAACCTTCTTCAACTCTCTTTTAATAGATGTAATATAATCATCATTATTTCCTGTGATGAGAAGATCATCAACATGAACAACTAGATATACAATTGATCTACCAATTTTCTTGGCAAAGAGAGTTGCATCATCTAGATGAAAGTGCTTGTAGTTTAGTTTCAGGAGGTGCTCAGTTAGTTTTTCATACCAAGCACGTGGTACTTGTTTCAAACCATACAAAGATTTTATCAATTTACATACCTTTTGTTCCTGACCTTTGATAACAAAACCTTCAGGTTGCAACATATAAACATCTTATTTCAAATCTCCATTCAAAAAGGTTGTCTTAACATCCATATGATGTATATTCCATCCTTTTTGTGATGCTAAAGAAAAAAAAGCTTGAATAGTGCCCCATTTTTCCGTAGGAGCAAATGTTTCAGTGTAATCAACACCTTCTTTCTGAGCATATCCCTTTTCTACAAGTCTTGCTTTGTGTTTGTCAAGTGATCCATCAACTTTATATTTGTTTTTAAATACCCACTTGCAGCCAATAGGTTTGGTTCCAATTAGAGGATCCACCAGCCTCCAAGTTCCATTTTTTATGAGAACATCATACTCTCTTTGCATTGCACTTTTCCATGCATCACTAGCTGTTGCTTCTTGAAATGAAGAAGGTTCATCAACAATAGAAAAATTTAATTTAAAATCATCATACCTTTTTGGAATTGCCTTGGGCCACAGTGATCTACGGACTGGTTGATTTGATGTTTTCTCAATTTCAAGATCCTTTGAATCAAATTTTTCACAAGCCGGTTCACATTCTTTTGCAATAAGTTCTTCAAAAATTGGTTCACATTCATTTGTAGCATTTTCTTCACAAGAAATTTCATATTCATTAGACTCTTTCAGATTGTTCTCATTCTCTATAACTTCCAAAGATTGATCTAGAAGAGGAATCCCCTCTTCAAGAGTTGGAAGTGAATTATCCCATTCATGATAGAATTTTTTGGAGTGAAATCCATCAAGATGAGAAAGTTGTTTATTAATAGTGGAGGCATCTTTTCCAAATTTCAGAAATATAACATCTCGAGAAATAACAAACTTTTTGTTTTCCTCATCATATAGAGGATAAGCTTTAGAAGTAGTAGAATATCCCACAAAAATGTATTTTCTGCTCCTAGCTTCCAACTTATTTCTTAGGTGTTCAGGAATTAAAGCATAGCATGGGGAACCAAAAACCCTAAAATGCTTCACATGGGGAAGACAACCATGCCACATTTCATAAGGAGATTTATTTTCTAGTGCAGCAGACAGACTTCTATTTTTTATGTAGATATCACAGAGAACTACTTCTCCCCAAAATATTAATTTAACATTTTGAAAAAATATCATAGATCTAACCATATTCAATAGGGTTCTATTCATACATTCTGTCACACCATTTTTCTGTGGATTATAGGGAACCATGGTTTGATGCTTTATACCATTGTCCTATAGATATTGTTTAAAATCTTTAGAAGTGTACTCTCCACCATTATCACTTCTAAGAGTTCCAATATTCAGTTGAGTTTCATTTTTTATCCACAAATGAAAATTTTGAAGGTATCAAAAGCTTGAGATTTTTCCTTTAATAAATAAACCAAACACATCCTGGTATAGTCATCAATAAAAATCATTATATATTTATTTCTATTTGTTGATGGAATAGGCATAGGCCCACACAAATCTGAGTGGATGAGAGCTAGCTTTCTAGAAGCTCGAAACATAGAATTATGAAAAGGTTGTTTACTGTGTTTGCCTAAAATGCAAGCATCACATTGAGAAATTATTTTCACAATAGTGGGAAGCCCTTGAACTCATTTTTGTTTCATGGTCCTGAGACTATCATAGCTAATGTGACCAAATATTGCATGCCATAACAAACTAGAAGACAAGTTACCACTATGTTGAGAGAAATTTGTAGTATTCTGCAAATTTGATGAAGTACCTTGTTGGTACTATGAAAATCCATAAAGTTTTGGTCCCATAATCAGAAGATTTTCCTAAGGCAGGGTTTGTGCCCTTCAAAGGACAGTTTAAAGGACCTTAGTTCAAGTGCATACAAACATAGGCCTGATGAATTTCATGAGATACAGCTGGGGAATGAGTTCAACACTTTTCATTTGACATATGTAGTGGGTCCCAGCTCCTAAGTTTTGAATCTGGAGTGTTTAGGGGATAGCCATTTGGAGGTGTTCACCTAAATCTACCTTCTTGCCTAAGTGTCAAATCATTGTAGCAGGCCCTGTTTGTAGTTGAATATCTTGTGTCCTTAAATGTTTTATGACCCGCCACTTTGAGGATGCTTAGTATGCATATCAATGAACCTATGTTCCAATTTTCAAGTCATTTCGAATCCGTTTGATTAGGTTTCAAACCCCTCAAAGCTAGTAGTTTGTTGTTGTCATGCACTTGTATAATTGTTCAGATTTCTGGAAGGACCTATTTGACCAATCATATCTCTGACCCAGTTGACTTTATTGAGAAAATTCTTATTGCACCATTTTTCAGGAGTCAAATACTTCCTATGTTTCAATTTTTAGGCCATGATGAATCTGTTTGCCCAATTGGCCAGTCTGATTCCTTTTGCAGTTTCTAACATTTTAATAAGGATCAATTGCACAGTTTAGTCAGAGGCCCTGTTCGGATGAGTGCATTAAGTGCCATGTGATTGATCAGGATGTTTCGATTGTTGCATCATGTTGTAGGCATGGGAATGAGTCATCTTTCCGATTTTCAGCCCCTGATGTGCCCATTTGACATGTTTGTCAGGGCCATTCAGTTTGCAGATTGTTAGGTTTCTTCGTTAGTGCATAGTTCAGTTTTTGAGTAGCTCAATTTGGGATCCTGCCATTTGCGCCCATTCAAAGTCAAGCATAATTGAAGGTTGATCCATAATATAGACATGAAAGTGACTCACCTTGATGAGTTTCAGACTATGACGAATCTGATTGATCACTTTGCTCGATCAATTCTAAAACCAATTTATATAGTTTCACTATCTTCCGGTTTAGGGTGTTCTGAGGGCACAACTTTGGGGATTATTTATGGATAGCCAATTGATCGTATGTTGAAACTAGTTATAGCCTTGTTTTCTATGTATGAGAGTGATCAACATTATTGAATGCATTTTGTCTGGCAATCCGATCAAACAAAACCTTCATGGCATGAAACCCTGGAGTGCGGATAGGAAAACTCTGCAAAGTAGTCATTTTTGAAAATTCGTAGCTTTTGGTCAAATGCTCGTCTTCAGTTGGCGATTATTTTATTTCGATCCTTGCATATGAAATTTCTTCCAAGTTCAGTGGCTTGCCCTCAACTCATTGTTTGATATTTTTCAAACATCTTTTTCCGGGTCAGTCGGCAGTGTTTTCAATTTGTGCTTGCTAGCAATTCTGAACAGGCATTTTAAAGTTTTAAAATCTCTCGCCTCGTTCATTTTTAGGCGAAGCTGTTTTACAGGATGTTTCTCTATAGTACAAAGTTTGTACTCGCCAACTTTCAGCTTCCAGTATTTAGTTTTGCTCAATGTTTTTAAAAGGCGACTGGAGGCGTTTCATTCAAATTTTCCGACTGGCAAAGTGATAAAAATTGAAGTTTTTAAAGTTGCCCGGTTGTCTGGGTCAGATCCGTTCGTAAATGCTAGTCGTTCTGGATCTTTTCGGGGCTGATTGTTTGAGTTCAAAAAAATTTTAGGCCAGACCTGCTGTTGGGGTCCAGCCTGCCTCATTATTTTAAAGAAAAACTTTGTCGGCTTCATTATATAGAGCCGCTGGCAATTGATGAGATTAAAAGAGGGTTTGGAAATATCAAAATGGATCAGAGGACAATGGAGTCAGCACCAGGGGTAATTGTTAACGTGATTTGCACAAGCTTCAAAGGATGGTTTCCACAAACCATTGGCAACATTCTCTCGGCGTACACTGGAGATTAGTTTTGTGAGATATCATTTCTGGCAAATGCAATTGATTGTTGCAAGGCCAATTTCAATATTATTTGTGGGCATCTTTCCAGCCAAAATATGGAGCAATCAACATTTTTTTAAGTGAAGGATTTCTGGTCATTGTTATATTGGAGACACTTTCGTGGATATAATACAAAGTATGAAGGTTTATTTAAACAAATGACAAAACAAATCCAGCTGGGAGAACATTATTCTATTATTGATATTCTTTAAAGGCTTGGAGGAGGTTGCCAGTCCATTCAAAGAAACCAACGCATGGAAGTGTGAGATTTGTGTTGGAGATTGTAATCTCAACTACCCCTGTCACATAATCATCTGTATGCAGGGATTAAAGATTGAGGCAGATTTGTCAAAGATTTGAAAGATTTTGTATTAACTCCTCCAACCTGTCACTGTCCATCTAGATTGTTCTCACACTTTCTGGGTTATGTTAATGCTTCCTATTTATTGGATGACTGCATTTTTGCCAATTACTCTCTCCTAGCAGAGTCTAGCTCCCTAGAGTTGTAAGTAGCTAAATGTCATGCTCCGTATTGTATGAGTAGCAGCTCAGTATATTGTAATGTTTTATTATTATTTTATACATCAAATATGGTTCTTTTGGTCTCTCCATGTTTCTTTGTTTCTACTGCTCTTCTATATCCATCTCATGGTTTTAGATCCATAATGTTTTCAAAGCTGGTCTATGCTCTGTTCTAAATTCCTATCATGGTTTGGTCATGTTACTGGGAGTTAAGCAAATTTGTTGTTGTTAAAAGAAGTCATTGCTCAAAAGTGAAGGCATTTTTGAAAGAGCTAAATGAAATTGTACTCTGTTTGAATGAGATGAAGCTCCATCTTTGTAATGTCTTTGTGTGAAAAATGTTAGAAGCTTTAAGGAGTTATTTTTTCTTTTTGAACAGTCGAACCTCTCACAAAAGTTTGAAGCTGCGAGTTGAGTCCAGTTGGATATGGAGGGGTGCTGGTCTAAAAACATGTCTTCTTAGTGCCATTGTAGAAGCCATTGTATTCTAAAGGAGAAAATGTTGTCAATGTCAAGAAATATGTCATGGGTTTCAGATTGAAGCCAAGATAAAAGAGTTTAAATCAGCCGCAGCTGATCAAGGAGGTTTTAGAGCCAAAGGGAGTAAATCAGTTTTCTTTTATTGTAATGGTGTTTTGTGATGTTGCACAACCTTTGAGTATAGGAAATAGCTTTGTGATAGGCTGTTGTCTATTATAGCATGATCCTTTTATGTTATGTTTCCACTGTTGATGAGTTCTCTTGTGCTGGAGTTCGTAGTAGAAGATAAGAGAGATGTTAGGTGCTCCCATGTTGCAAAAGTTAAAAGGTTCACATGTAGAAGATTGCAAAGAGGCAGTTCATAAAAGCCAGTGTTGAAGCTATTGTTTGCCAACATTTGTTGGAACTGAGATTTGTGCATGAAGGACTGAGGAGAATAAAGTTGAGAGGAGTCAGTACTTCTGTAGCAAGAGAGGTGATGTCCAATTTGAAGAAGATCAGGGCACTGTTGGGTTCGTAGTGTCTAGAGGAGCAAACCAAGAAAAGATGTTTTTGTTGTTGGATTTGAACAATGAAAAGTGAAGTTGTTGAAGAAAGTTGCTGCCTAAAAGATTACAACTATTGAAGATCATGTGTATGAAGAGCCAGTTGTTGGAGCAAGTAGGAGAAGCACAAATGGAAGCTCCAAAGGATGATATAGACATAATCAAAGGACAAAAGGTCACAGCCCCAGCTCTCAATTTATCAGCCACTATAAATGAAGAAAATGGTTTGTAAATCATAAGTGAGCTACAAAAGTTGTAAGTCTAAAAAGTAGTCATCTGCAATATTTAGAAGGTTACTTAGTATGTTTGGTTTTGTCCATTTTGAAAATGTCTCTATAGAATGTAGAGAGATTGAGAATTTTGTATGGGTTTGTCTAGGTTGAGAGAGAGTCAAAATTGTGTGAGAGAGCAGCTTTAAAGTCTATAGATAAAAGGTTGAGAGGAGGATAGGTTTCTAAATTGTGAAATGTTAAAGTGAAGCTATCAATGGATCAATTATCAATATGATTGAGTGCTGCAGCATTCTATATTTGTGTGAGTAATGTTTGAGGCCAGCAAAGCCCATCGGGATTCCTGAGCACCCGCAGTGTGACTCTATGGGAGGTGCTAAGAAAATACAAGTGTTTGGCACCTGAACCAACAATGGACTGGTAATAAAAAATGCCAGAGCTCATGTGTAGAGCATCCCAACAACAATATGGGATTTCCTAGGTTTGATCCCAAGAACTTGAAAATTCAAGATGCCAAAGTATCAAGAAAAGAAGTGGAGAAACAAATTGAAAATGGTAGTTGACATTAAGTGGGAGTGTTGGAGATTGTAATCTCAACTACCCCTGTCACATAATCATCCGTATGTAGGGATTAAAGATTGAGGCAGATTTGTCAAAGATTTGAAAGATTTTGTATTAACTCCTCCAACCTGTCACTGTCCATCTAGATTGTTCTCACACTTTCTGGGTTACGTTAATGCTTCCTATTTATTGAATGACTGCATTTTTGCCAATTACTCTCTCCTAGCAGAGTCCAGCTCCGTAGAGCTGTAAGTAGCTAAATGTCATGCTCCGTATTGTATGAGTAGCAGCTCAGTATATTGTACTGTTTTATTATTATTTTATACATCAAATATGGTTCTTTTGGTCTCTCCGTGTTTCTTTGTTTCTACTGCTCTTCTGTATCCATCTCATGGTTTTAGATCCATAATGTTTTCAAAGCTGGTCTATGCTCTGTTCTAAATTCCTGTCAATTTGCAAGGAAGGTGAGGAGAAGTATTCATATGTATGCAAATGTAAATGGTTCTCCACTCAACACTCCATCCCCGTAAACACTCTACGCACCATATTTGGGAGAATGTTGTTGTATTTGTGGAAAATGTGAACAGTTTTATACATCATTATGTGCACTGTTAAATGCTGGGTGTATCAAATAAATGGTGCTGCACTCATATTTTATCATTGGTGCTACGCACTTGGCATGTAAATTTTCATAGGCCAGCAAAGTGTTGTCGTTATATGGGCTGTGCATTTGGTAATTGTTGTAAGTGCACTTGGTAATTGTTGTAAGTACCAAAGGAATGCACATGCTGGAAGTGTTTGCAGGCCCCAAAGGAATGTTGAACGCACCAATTGAGGGACCGTATACACCAACAGAGCACACTGTTTGCTAGGCATGCCAATTGCTATGCACACTTTTTGTTAATATGCTGGACAGATCAATGCCATATCCATACATTTGGAGGCAGCATATTAATTAATGGAGAGTGCCTTGTGCGCCATTCAAAACAGATTGCATACGTTTTGAAGAAGATATGCAATGCGCATACACCCTTTTGGGTGTTGTGCGTGTTTCACCATGAGGGCGGCCAGTTACAAGGATGTGTATATCCCATAGTTATTTTGAAGAAATTTTCAATTGTTCGTGACCAGTTTCAATCGAGGCTTGACATCTAAATCTGCAATAGACTGGTGTGTGGTTTTAATTTGTTAACTTTCTTCATTGCTGAACGGTAGACTTTAATTGTCTATTTAACTGTTTTTTGCGGCATTTACGGATTGGGATGTGAGTTTTGTTTTGGGGTTGAAGGTTTATAAGAGACGTGAGGAATGTAGCTTTGGATGCTTGAATCCGTTTGTTGAAGAGGAGATTGTACAGTGTTTTGGGGAGTGACTGTGGGTTGAGTTTTGTGAAGGGGATTAGTCCCACATTTACGCAGCTACGTGGTTAAGGAATATTTAAATAGAAAGCTACTCAAATAGGAAACGAGGCATTGAGGAAGGGAGGCCACATGTGTAAACTGTTCGCTTGTGTGGGCCAAGCTAGATGGCATGCACTATAGAGGTTAAAATTTGAAACAAAATCATATTCACAAGACAAAACTCTTCAATGTTAATTTAAAGAAGCAAGAGAAACTTTAAAAAGTAAGTTTAGTCCTTCAATGTTTAAGGAAAAGCAGCAAGAGAAAGTTTAAAAAGTTTAGCCCCACACTCAATATAAGGAAGTTCTTCAATGTTTATAAAATAAAATCATTATAAAACTAAAAAGTTTAGTCCTAAAAAATTAAAAAATTTAGACAAGGAAGAGTTCTTCAATGTTTATAAGGAAAAGCACATACAATTTAATTTAAAGAAGCAAGAGAAACTTTAAAAAATTTAGTCCTTCAATGTTTAAAAGGAAAAGCACATACAATTTAATTTAAAGAAGCAAGAGAAAGTTTAAAAAGTTTAGAGGAAAAGCACATACAATTTAATTTAAAGAAGCAAAAGAAAGTTTAAAAAGTTTAGTCCCACACTTAGTACAAGGAAGTTCTTCAATGTTTATAAAACAAAATCTTTATAAAACTAAAAAGTTTAGTCCTATAAAATTAAAAAGTTTAGTCCCACATTCAACAGACAAGGAAAAGTTTAGTCCCACATTCAACAGACAAGGAAAAGCACATACAATTTAGTTTGAAGAAGCAAAAGAAGGCTAAGCACAAGGAAGTTCTTCAATGTTTATAAGAAAAAGCACATACAATTTAGTTTGAAGAAGCAAAAGAAGGCTAAGCACAAGGGAGTTCTTCAATGTTTATAAGGAAAAGCACACACAATTTAGTTTGAAGAAGCAAAAGAAGGCTATGTACGCGCAAGGAAGTTTTTTTGAAGAAGCAAAAGAAGGCTATGTACACGCAGGAGCCTAGGACTCACCTTGAAAATTGTGCTTGATGGTAGTGGCGATGACAACTAATTTTTGCATGGTTCGCGTGAGTGACTTGGTAGATGACATGGCTAGTCAGCTTGCAGATTAGGCACGAATCCCGAGGGAGACGATCCGAAGGTGGTCATAGATCCAGCTTAGCGATGAGGTGGCTAGTCGAACCAATTGGATGATGCCACATGGCACAGGGGGCCCACCTTGAATTTCAGGTATGCAGGAAAAGAATTAAATCCGAATTGATAAAGTTGAACTATTTCAAAAATTTAAATGATGTTGTCGGCTCATTTTTTATCAGAATATAGACATATTATATGTTTTTGGAATCGCTTATCAAAATATAGACATATTATATGTTTTCAGAATCGCCACGAAACGAAGATTGCAATGGAAATGTTGAAAATCAGATTTGGTCAAGTGGAAAGAAGCAGTAATGAACTTTGTATTCCAGGATTGAATTTAGGTGAGGATGAGATATTTTGCTGAAAGATGTTCTAGAATGTAATTGAAATCAGATTTATCTGAGATATTTTTGAGAGTCATAGGGTTGACTATGTTGCCCTAAAAATGCCCTAAATGATATTTTCTTATTGCATCCTTGTTCCTATAAGAGGATTTTTGTGATCATTTAGAAAAGCCTAGCTGGAAATTCTTGACACAGGAAGTTGAAAAGCTAAGTGTGTCACTAGTACATTTGACATCATTTTTCTACGAAAATTATCGACCATTAATTAAAAAGGTTTAGGTTGGTCGGGATATAGAAGGAAAAATTTGTCTTTTTTAAATCCATGCCCGTGTTGGTCTCAATTTTGACCAATACCATGTCAGTCAAAATTTTGACCAAAATGGGCATATAACTTAAAAAAAAAACATTTCAATTCTCATTTCATTTTTACAGTTGCAGCGCGCTAATTAGGATTTCCATCTTCTAAGCTAGCAAGAACGAAGCCTATTCCAGATCGTGTAGACCCTACACCCGAGCTTAGTAGCACATTTCATCATTTATCTTCCGTGGAGTTTGAGGTATCTTCCGTGTTTCCTATTGTTCATTACGTGGATTGTCATTTTCTTCTAGTCATCTCTATTTGTAATATGTTGGTAGGCGATTGAATCAATGAGTATATTTAGTGGTGACTACGATTTGACTAGGGTTTGTAAATGCTATGACCGAGAATTATGAAGGCTGCGACTAGGGTTTAGGAATCTATGTACAGACCGAATAGACAAGTTAACTGTTCAGCACAGAAAAATTAACCATTTAGAAGAAATTCAAATTTCATGCAACATGGTGTACTGTACTGTTATAGAAGTGTGGAAAGAAATGAAATTTTGCATAATGTAAAGTGACAAAATCAACAAGAATATCGATTTCAACCATTCTTATGATGATAAAAGATTAACTAGCTGAGATGTAACAAATACTTCAAAAAAACAATACCTACAAATTTCCCCTCTGATCCAAGGTGAAATATCAATTCTTGAATGACAATTCCTACCAACAAGCATGCATATAAGGTATACCACATATCTGCAAATTATACACTTAATGGATTGGGTGCTAAGAAAGCTACAGGAATGAACCATGTTTAATAATTAGTATTACAGTTTTACTAAAGAGATTAATAATCACCTTTAAAGTTACAAACATAGATTCAACTATGTTAAGAAGGTTATCAAGACTACAGTAAAACATAAGAGCGTGACCAGGAGTGATTTTTGGCAGTTTAGGTGAGAGCAGAATCAATTAATACAGGTCAGAAAAAGACCTACAAAACATCAAAATTTAATGTGGAAAGATCTAGGATGGTTGGGAAAGAGAGGGATGTTGTTCAGTCTGCATGTAGTGTTTCAATAGACTGGTGTAGTGTTGACTTTCAAGAGATTCTCATATTCATCAATGAAGTTTTGATGTCCCTCATTGTACTTCCAATTTTGATTAGTTATTTATAATATCTAGATTCTACAAGGTAACACACACAGGTGAAAAGGGCAGATATAATGAACATTAATCATTAACTAATCACAAGAGTAATAGATATATTATAAAAATATCAAAGCACAATGATAAGATCAAGATGGTGATACATGAGGGAACAATGATTGACTGACATGATAGTAGGGAGTAAATATTGTTGGACAGTAGAAAAAGCACCAAATAATAGTCATTTGAAAGTAAAGGCAGTCGAAAAA
Organism: Chamaecyparis obtusa; assembly: GCA_027943335.1. NCBI lineage: Eukaryota > Viridiplantae > Streptophyta > Pinopsida > Cupressales > Cupressaceae > Chamaecyparis > Chamaecyparis obtusa. Next base: position 448,699 of record BSBK01003446.1, read on the forward strand.
GCACCAAATAATAGTCATTAAAGTACCAAATAATGATTAAGGATGAAGATTAGAAATGATTGTTAAATACCTCAAATGTAGTAATATGCCATGCTATGCTAGTGCCATTGCAGAGTGGTGACAGTAATGTCCAATTTTAAATAACATGAATGTCTAAATAGTGGTCAGGGCATGTCTATGAATGGTAAAACAATCATAATCTAGAGAAGTCACAAAAAACAATAAAAGCATGATGAATAAGATGAACAATCGAAGATAGGGTATAGTCATAAGAGTGTTTTCAAAGAGAGTCATGATAATAGTAGTCCTAAGCATCCATTAGAAGATAGGTTACTAGTTCAGGTCTTTCTTTGACTGTATTGCAAGTTGTTTTACTGTATTGTTGGTGTAATGGAAATGCTTAAACATGGAACAGAGGAGAGGTTCATACAAAGATAAAGCACAATCATGAATTCTATCACAATAATCACTTCTATTACAAGGTCCAAAAATGCATTCATTAGAGGTAAAGAATGCATAATCAATATGAGTATAAGATGGTCAGGATGTCCATTATATAATCAGTGATATGTGGAGGACAAGCAGTGCGACTAAAGCTCAATGAAAGAGATATTCTTAGTGAATCAATCATCCATAAGAGAGAAGCAATATGCAAATAAAGGGGGTTGTCTATGGTAAAAAGAATAACAAATGAATGAACAAACTATAGTTCATTCAAATAACAACAAGTTCAGGTATGGAGTGGAGTATTTATTCAATCAATATAGATATGAATAGAGCAGCCAAAGTGTCATGTAATGCAATGGTTGAAGAGCAGTCTTGTAAGCACAATGACATTCATGTCTTGGTCAAAATCACACTAATTTAAGCACTATCAAAAGAGTGGGGCTATGAATAATCAAACCATGATCAATAAGATATATGACAGGGACCAATTACAATGTATGGTCCAAAGAGAAAATAGGTCTTTTAAGTATGACTTCCTTTTGCGGTCCTTTCACTTCCCTCAAGAGAAGATATAAATGTTTTAATAAAGGGATTGACTGTTCCAATTAGGTCATCAGAAAACCCTTACCCCCTTGTTCAAATGGACCACACCCTTGACCCCTTTGGTCTACACAACCAATACCATTGACTATCCTAAAGACAGTGACTCTGCAAGTTGTGATTCTCTAGTTGTGATAGTCATCACACTATTCCCCTAAGCACCATGGCTTTGCCTTCTCATCCAAAAGAAACTCTAACATCATTCTAAACTCTTCTATACTCTGCCCATATCCATTCCAATCCATTGATCCAATCCATTCATACTTTTCTCATTGACCTTTCCATCATCCATCATTACCAAACTTCTCATTTTTTAGTACTGTCCTTTGCATAATGATGCCTTGGATGAATGTCCTTTAGTGGACTGCCACCTTATCCTCCATACTATTAATGATTCATGCTACTGAGCCTCTAAAATCTTTCATGTACTTTTTGCAAAAACTTGACTCGCTGTCTACTCTCCTTTGATCTTCCATCAAGAGCTACTGCATGCTCATTGTTGTTTGGCATGACTGTCATGGGATGATTTTCCTCATTGTGATGTTTCTTGTGGCTATACTTGGATTGTTGGTTGTCTTCAGCTTTCTTCAAAATTTTACCTTCACAGTTAACTAAAAATCCTTTGAGATCAACGTTCTTTTGACACCAAATTGTTTAACATTGACTATTATACCTATTAGTTCATCATTCCCTTGGCCTAGTTTGCTTTGTTCAACTCCAACAACATTTGTGATTGTCACATGACCATTTAGATTGTCTTCCATTTTAGCCTTTTAAATTCTTCATAGGACTGATTGTTCTATGGTTTTCCTTTTTTGTTTCTATATGGCAACAATTATCAACATGCCATCCAACATTTTCAAAGGCTGTTCTTGTCTTGCTTGTAAGCTTTTATAGACTGTTTCTACACAACCTTAATGTTTGGACTTACAATTGTCCACTATTTTCTTAGGCAAGACTGTCACTTCAACATGAAGGCTGTCATAATTTTGTTTTAGCGTTGTCCACTAATATTTATGGGACTTGAATTTCCATCTATTGGACTATCATTTATGTTCACCATCCTTTTATAGACTGAATTTCTCAAAAATAATGACAAATGCCAAGGCAAAAAGGCAGTAAAATATTGTGCTTTTGCACTTCATGGATTGTCTCTCCTCACAAGACCCTGCAAAACATTTTTATAATAATCTTGTTTTCAATGCACAAAGTAATGCCAAGAGAACAAATTATTAATCAACAAATATAGTCGATGACAACAAAGATGTATTATCTTGCATATATTGAAATCTTTTTATAGGTCACAACAACAACTTTAGAAGCTGGACCAAAAATTTTATGCCCTCTGCATGTGGACTATCAAAACAAACCGTGTTTCTAGCTTTTCATAGTCTTCTTGAAGGCTCAAGACTAGAAATCCCTACCATTATGAATCAATAAGCTTAACTTTTTCAACACCTATCATGGTCAAATGTTATTTCACCCGACTATTCACCTCAACAGGGTACCACAATCATGTTTTCTTAAGTATTTATTGTCTTTTGATAAGACCCTCAAATGAAATCTAGTGTATAGAGTCTATAAAACCAAAATCATCATTTAGGAGTGTTTTGGAAGGCCTGGACAAGTTAGATCCTTGAAGCATGTTTTCTTAAGTATTTATTGTCTTTTGATAAGACCCTCAAATTCAACCTGTCACACTAGCTACTGACTGTCAAGCACCTGCCTTCATTGCATGAATATCATTCTCTTCATGAGTGTATCATTGAGTGACTTGATTTTAGTTCTTAGTTCATGATTGATCTCTCTTATAACCCCTATTGAGCCATAGTGTCCTTTGCATCCAATCTTTACTTCAAGCTATCATGAAACTGATTTCATGGATTTCTATCCTAGCTCAGCATTATTTCTTCATATTCTTTTCTTCTTGGCTGCCTTTCCTTTTTGGGCTCCTTCATGCATTGTCTCTTGTCTATGTAAAGCATTTGTTAAGAAAAGTGTTCTTCATAGCATCTTTTGAGACAATCAATCTCACTAGTTTTCCATTGCAAACCATGATTGTTTTGAGACAATCAATCTTTGTAGCAATATGACTACTCGATAATAGTGATTGCATACTCCAAGAATCAATAAATTCATCTATCCATGACAGTGAATGGACCTCTTCTAAATATTTTTGTGTTGAAAGTGTTTCTACCAAAAATGGAAACCTAGGTGAACGTAGAGATAATGCTTGAAAATCAAAGAGGATTGTAGGAAAACATGAAACACATGATGAAATCAGGAACCCTGCCAAATATTGACAAATAACCCTATTTAAAGATAGTTGGCCTTGCTGATATAACAAAGACTTTAAACTAAACCTACTGCTATTAATCCAACTCAACCAAGTTTTGGAAGGAAACAACATGAAGGATGAAGAAAGAATGGAACAAAATTGATCAATGAAATGCCTGCATAAAAACTTGATTCTTTTTAATTATAATTCTAATCTAACTCTTGGTTAGGTGGAAGTAAGAGATGCTTAGTTTCAATCCTATGCACTATGAAAATTTAAACTATAATTAGTTTGTGAAAAAATTATAATACAAGTGTTTCTATCCAAGCATAGGCACACTACACATCATGGAAAGCAATTGTGTAATGATGCATGTCATGAAAGTCATAGCCTAGTTACTAAACTCACAAAGTATAAGAAAATTTTACCTCAATGGTTAAACAAGTTAGTCCCAGTCTCTACCATGTTAATGTCGTTAAAAAAATACAAAAAATTAAGGCCTACGAGATTTTATGATAATGTTCTATTTGAAATAGGGTGCTCAAGTTAACAATGAAATAAAAAAATCCATGCTTGTATTCATATGATTAGGAGAGGTTTCTTTGTATTTTCATTACTTAAGAGTAGCCTATATATGGAGGTAAGGAGACCTACAATGTTATTCAGTTTCCCTAGTTATTTACCTAATTTTATTTATTTAAATCTACTCTTTACAACTATTTTTCTATCTATACACCCTCTATCGCTATTGTAATGGCAAAGCATCAGAACTGTCCATTTCTAAACTTTGATTTGGTATGATAAATGTCCCTTTGCATTGAGAAAATTATAGTTGAGAAAATGGTTGTTTAGTAATGATTTGTATCTGCAGGTTGCAAACAAATCATTCTTCTTCCACCAACAAGTCATTCCATTCAAGAAAGACCATGTCTAACGATATCAATGCACAAAAAAATAGGGAGACAATTGCTAGACTGTGGTCTAACTTAAAAAGAAAAGGTGATGGAAAATGTTATTGTCCTTGAAAAATTTGTAAGGGCTTAAAGACTCGAAGATATCCAATCAAAATAATTGAGGAACATTATAGGCAACATGGTCACATTGAAGGGGGAAATGAATTTCATCCATTGGCATGTATTTTAATAATTTATAAAATACATAAGACATGATTTGATGATGACATCATGGTCATGGTTAATATAAGGTCATCATTTTCATATAGGTCAACATCCCTGAGTTTCATGTTATGGACCATGACAATCTGGAGAATGTGGATTTCCAAATGAGGGAACATGGAGGTGTGAATATCGAAGTAGAAGGTAATGATATGATGGAAGAAGACCACGATGATCAAGATGATCATGATGATCAAGATGATGATGATGATGATGATGATGATGATGTTGACGTAGAGCTTGATGTACCTATACTTGAGAAGGCACACGAGCCCCTATATGAAGGATCTAAAACAACTCTTCTTTCCACTGTATTGTTGTTGGTGAAATTGAAGGTTATGAATGGTTTATCCAACATAGCAATGACACGTATGTTAAGGTATGCCATCTTTTTTCATTATTTTAGTCATAATTCCCTTACAAATAACATTAGGTGAATCGTGTAGCAATTAATATTCTTTAAATTAACAAATTATATTTTTGGTCATAGGTTGATAGGTGAGTGTTTGTTACCACCATCAAACATTTTACCTTGCTCATACCGAGAATTATCTACCATTATGAAAGATATTGGAATGGAGTATCAAAAAATACATGCATGTCTGAACGATCATATTATATATCATAAATAGCATGAATTTGCAACAAAATGCCCTATTTGTAATATTAGTAGATATCAATCAGATCGAATAACAAAAAAGGTGCCTCACAAGGTTCTTCGACATATTCCCATTATTCCACGTCTGCAACGATTATTCAAGTGCAATAGCTTGGCACAATTTATGGATTACCATGCATGCAATAGAAGTCAAGATGACATTATGTGAATGCCTGCGGATGGTTCGACATTTAAGGAAATAGAGGAAAAATGGCCACACTTTAAAGAAGAACCTCATAATCTCAAGCTTTCATTCGCAGTGGATGGTGTCAATCTGTTTGGAGAGATGAGATCTACTTACTTGGTGTGGCCTGTTTTTGTTATCAACAATAACATTCCTCCTTGGTTGTCCATAAAGAGGGAGCACATAATGTTGGCACTGATTGTTCCAAGTATTTTTTGATTTAATGGTCATCTAAATTAATTTATTATTAATAATCCATCAAAAATGGTCATAATAATTATGTAATGTTTTTTTTCATTCAACTAGGTAAGTACCAAGTTAAAGATATCAATGTATATGTTGAGCCCCTTATGGATGAGTTGATGGTGTTATGGAATGGGGTCACTATGTATGACATCTCTAGACCAACAGGACAAAGACAATTTCAATTTCATGTAATGCTTGTATGGACAATACATAATGCCCCTGGGCTAACACAATTTTGTGGTATGTTCTCTTCTTAACACCTCTTTTTTTGGTATGTTATAGTGCTAACACAAAGTTAACACATTTAATCCAACTATACACGATCTTGTAGGTCTTCAGATAAAGGGAAAATTTGCATGTCCAGTTTGTGGTCCAAAGATGAAATCTCGTCATTCAAAAATTTTAAGAAAGCAGGTGTTCGATGAGAATAGACACTTTCTCCATAGAAATCATAAGTATCGAATTATCAAAAAATATCTTTTCAATGGGAAAGAAGAGACTACATCAAATCCACAGAGAATGACACCTCGCCTATGGAAGTTGGCATACAATAAAATAAATCATCAAGGTAATGTCATTCCATCTGATGGTTTTTATTTCAAATTAATAGTTTGATATTGTGTTTTGTTTACTGATGATGTAATTGATGCTTGTGAAGGTCGTCAAGGCATCAATGACCAACTTCCAAAAGGACTAAAAAGTTATCCTACGCAATTTACTAAGTTTCCATACTATGAGCAACTCTCAATCATGCATTTGTTTGATCCTATGCATATTGGAAAGAATGTAACAGAGACATTATGGAAAATCTTGGATGGAAGGCGTGACAAAGACCAAATTGTCAAAATTTGTAGTGACATTGAAGAATCCAACCATGCAATGAAAAATGTCATTCAATCAAATAACAATGGAGACCAGATTGATACAAGTTCCCTTAGCTGGTTATTGTCAGAGCAACAGAGCAATGCTATAAAAAAAATCATAAAAAAAATACGATTTCCCACAAGATTTGCTGCAAACATAAACGATCTCATATCAAAGAAAAGTGAATTTGGGCCAGGGATGAAAACACATGATTGGCATACATTTATTAAGGTAATTCATGTTATTTTGTATTCACTATATATTTGTCTACTGCATGTAGTTTTCATTGCATTCTTTTATAAAATATTGACAAGATCATTTTACAAATATTGTAGTACGTTCTACCTCTATCTCTCTCACACCACTTCACCAACAGTGTCAAACAAGTTATATATGATCTTGGAAAATATATGAGGTGGTTGTCATCTAAAGAAATCAATAAAGAAGATATAAAATATTGGAAGAGAAAAATTCCTCTTCTTATGTGTGAAATGCAAAAGTCTCTACCTTCAACTTTTTTCAATGCACAAAAACACTACCTCATACATCAAGTTGAAGAGATTGAATTGTGTGGACCTGTACCAACTAGGTCAATGTGGATAGTTGAGGGGCACTTAAAATTTTTGAAAGGCTTGGTTTGCCAGAGAGCACATCCTGAGGGTTCTATGGTGGAGGGATATATGGTATACCAGACCATGGTGTACATTAATGAATATCTTCTTAAGTTTGCAGAAAAGATCTATGTAGATCGTATTTGGGATCCCAACTCCATTAACAAATTCAAAGGGGAGTACTTGATGGGCAAAGGTAGATTGAGGAAATTGAGAGGTAAATCTAAGATGTTATTGTAGTTAATTAATTCTTATAAATCTTCAATATAAGTTATTTATAATTGGTGTATTTTTTTGATACAGTTGGTCGAGAGTGGGATGCAATACATTTGTATATTGTGAACAATCTTGATTGGATGACGGTATGGATTGAACGATGTCAACAAAATGATTTCTCATTAACATGAGAAGGTGTTGCTTCATTGGTTAGAGAAGCTTATCGTAATGGAGATTCCAATGTTACGCCAATGGTAATTGATCTAGCACATGGTTTAAGAGGTGGAGAGGTATGTAAAAATTTATTAATGATCATGACTCGTATGTTTCGTATCAACTCACGATGAAAATAATTTACACACACTTGAAAAATTGTAGGTCAAGCACCACAAAGCTATGTACTATCATGGCCATAAATTTCACATAAAAAAGTTGGATGACATAAAGAAAACTTATGATTCTAGGATAACTACAGTTTTTGAGGTCACCAATATATCGTCTAGAAATGACATACATCCTCAACAATCTCAAAATCAATACTATGGCATCTTGGATGATATAATTGTGTGTGACTTCAACTCCTTCAAAGTATTTCTATTCATCGTCAAATGGTACAGGCTATGACTGAATCAAAATGATCCAGATAGAACTATTATTCAACATGATAATGGATTTACAATGATTAATATAAGGTCATTTGAGCCAGTTGGAGATGAGCCCTATGTTCTTCCAAGCCAATGTGAGCAAGTGTTTTACTCAGAGGTTCCACATAAACAGAGTTGATCATTTGTTGTTAGACATGATCCAAGAGGAAGGCCGATAAAGTATAATGTTATGGAAGAAAAAGATATCAAAGATGATGAAGATCAAGATGATGATGATGATGATGGTGATGATGATGGTGATGATGATGATGATGATGATGATGATGATGATGATGATGATGATGATGATGATGATGAGGATGGTGATGGTGATGATGGCGATGATGATGATGGTGATGGTGATGATGGCGATGATGATGATGATGATGATGATGATGATGATGAAGATGATCAATGACATAATTGAAATGATCAATGAAATGATTGACATGATTTATTGCTTTCAATTGTAATGATTACATATTTATTGTGTTCAATTCTAATGATTACAACATATGTGATTTATAATTACCAATGTTTTGCTTACGATGCTTAATTAATTACTGCTGATACATGTATATATTGTGTTTGATTATCACCCTTTTTGCAAACATGCAATTGACTATAGACATCATCACCCCTTCTGTTGACGATCTTGCATTCCATATATAAGGTAAATTTGTTCATGTTTACGATGTTGCATATTGTTCATGTTGTCTTCTAAGTTATTTGTAGCATACGTATCATGTAATTTTTAGCTAACTTAAGATAAATGATTAACATATGCAGGAAATTTAACCCCTTTGGTGTGGATCATGCATAGTGACATGGATCAGCAGGTATAAGTCAACAAATAGACATAATTTTCTTATATTCTTCTCATTTATCACTGAGCACATATGTTATAAATAGACATATTATATAATCATATAATGTATATATAGACAAAGAAGAACCGTATAGAAATATAATTATATAATCACTTTCAACTTAGTACATTTTATATCTCTCACGTATAGACAAAGAAGAACCGTACGTATGGGTCATGACTTGATTATTCTATATATATTATTTAAATATTATCAAAATTTTATTTGAAGCGGGGATGTGACAATATCTCATTTGATGGATTGCAAGACCCACCAAATAGGTACTTGTTAGATCTATCTACATCGAATGAGGGAAATGAGGGAATGCTAGATGAAAGTTCTACATGTAGTATGACTAAAATAGGGAGATCAACTAGAGGTCAAAAGATTAAAAATAAATTTGATAAATGCATGCAATTTTTCCTTGCTAATGGGGGGTCATGTTCTTATGATGATGAGACCAAAGGAAACATCAAGGTGCCCTTTCGGTACACACACATTGAGAAAGAATGGGTACCCAATGAGCTACCTCCAATTAACACTGATTTTTGTGTTAATGAGAAAATATATCACATTGCTCCATCCTCATTACATGGTTTGGACCTATTTTCCATGGATGGGATAAAGGTATGTTACAACAAAGTTTTTGAATTGTTTAAGTATGTCAGTCCGTGTTACAATTACAATGATTGGATGCGGATTGTTCAATATAAAAAAAGTATGCGTAGGTATGCACTATCAGCTAATTATATACAATGGAAAGCAAATGATCAAAGTAAAAGATTTGCAATGTACATTGATGGGAGACAAAAAGCAACAGGTAATATTGTGGGTTTTATAAATAGTACATGACCTTCCTCAACTAATAAGAAACCCAATTGCATATTTGAGGTGCGTGAGGGGAATCAAGTTTTTGTATGTGCAATAAAATCAATAAGTGCAGGGGAAGAACTGCTAATAGATTACCATTTAAATTGCATAGATACAAACAAAGTTACTATCATGAGGGTGGTAAGTACTATATACCATTTTATTAATAAGTTTTTTTTTGCTAACTCTATTGCTTTCAGTTTGCTGAAGTTTTTATATTTAATCTTTGTCACAGGACGATATGGATCCTGCACATGATAGAGGCCACGAGGATGCTCCTCCCACCCATTCTTTAGCAAGGGTAAACCTTATTGAAATTGTACAAATTAGATAGTTGAAAAATGTTATATTATTACGTTATTTTATTTATGGTTTTGGAGTTTTTATGATAGTTTTACTGATATTCCTATCACAATTTGATGTTTAGGATAGGGGAAAAGCACTTGCAGTAAGTATAGAGGCAATAGCTACCCCTTTTGATGATGATATTGTAGAAACACCTAATGTAACAATTATGTTGATGAAAAAAATAAAAAAAATCAATTTAGAAATAATGAGAATTTTGGATGAAGCAAATATTCCAACCGAGGAGACGATGAAGAGGCTATCTGAATTGAGAGTGCAAGCATGTCATTATGAAATAAGAAGTAATGAATCTTTAGTTATAACAAAAGTTCAATAAAGGTTTATATTTTATACTCTTTTATGTTCTGAAGTAAAATATGTAATATGTGTTCTTGTTACAGAAATTTTTGGCAACTGATCCAGAACCTGGTCAAGGACAACACGGTGAGGCCGGTACTAGCAGAGCTCCGGCTGCCTCAGGTAAAATAATCATTTAGTTGACAAGTTACAAGAAATTTTTTCTTTTGAACATTCAAAAAATTCTTAAGTTAACTCTTACTTTTATTATTTCAAAATGTCTTTGCTAACAATGTATTGTTCAGGTCATCAAGTGCAGGACACTCCTCCTAGGAGGTCAACGGACGTCCATTCGAGATTGCCGAGTGCAATTTTGGCAACAAGGGGCATGCAAACATCAATGCCTTCACGGTCTATGCCACCTGGTAAATCCTTGTTTTTCTATATTTGGTTTTGTGTTAATTATGATTTGATAATTTGTACTTTAATCTTGGGTGCATCACATAGTGGATTTTTTTTTGGAGTACGAGATACACCAGCGGCACCATCTGGTACGCCAGATATAGATCAGAGTACATTTATTGGTGATAATTCACCATCATTTCCTGGATCTACCAGTGTTTCTAGCATGGGAGTTATGTAGATGTCATTGTTGATTGACAATAATGAATCAATGCCTTTAAAATGTCCTAAGCTTCCAGGTACTTTAAATAATTATTTTTTATATTGTAATATGCATTTACCTATTCATAACAAGTTTTGGATTGATTATCCCATGACATTTTTTGTAGTAAACGATACATGTTATAAGAAGCTTTATGACCTCGCACTGCATATATTCGGGCCCACCATACGTACAAGGTGGAACATCATAAGTGAACTAACTTTATCCCATAGTTTTTTTTTTCATATCATTAATTGGTACAATATTTTTCCTTTCATTCGGGTCTTTTCTTTTACTAGCTATATCTAACAATTTTGTGTTTTTTCTTAAAAGGTGGAACTTGCAAGAAAAAAAATTAAAAGATCAGCTCGTTAAAGATTTAAAGCATGAGTTTGGTAATAATATTTTTGACGAGAAGAAAATTTTAGAAAGAGCTTCCAAACATCTTAAGACTATGAGGGACTCATATAGAAAGAGTCTCGTCCAGAACCCAAAGTATGAGCATCCTCCCTTTATTTCAGTGAGAGATCGAAATGAGTTCATTTTGGATGCAAAGGAGAAAGGGGATGCTCAAAGAGGAATTACACCAGCAAATGCGAGAAGGTATGCAATAGTAATAACTACTAGTACAATGTAATAATGCACTAATTAGTGATCTTTATATCTATATCATCTAACATATTTCAAACTTTTCATAGGTTGCGGGACACATCAATGGCAACAAAGGCCAGGCTGCAAAAGATTGAGCAGCATAGACTTGGCTTTGGTGGATATTCAAAAATTAAAGCACGAATTGTAAGTAGCAATAAATGAATTGCAGAGAAAAATTATTTATAAAATGAAAATAATTTTGTTTAATCAAAAAATGCAGGGCTTTGATTTTAATTTAGAGGCCATGGAAGAACACAAAAGGAAGGCTATCAAGCTGTGGCTGAACGCTTATGGAAAGCTTCCACTGGCCCAACTAAAGAGTCTCCTACATCATGTGCACAGGTAAATATACCAAAAAATATATTAGAAATTGAATACTTGAGCAACAATCTATTTGATAATAATGTGCATGACATTGCAATGCAACCTCTTAATCATGACACAGATCATACACCACATCATGAAGCCCCTGATGTGCATCGTACTATCCATGGAGGTGCTCATTTGCTATTTAAAACTAATTATGTAATTATTAATACAATTTAACATCTTAAATTGAACTTGGTGTAACCTTTTTGTGTATATTTTAGAGGATACAAAATCATGTCATGCTAAACGAGTGCCGGAGGATGTTCAGACTGATCACCATGTAGATTATGTGGCACATTCAGGTAAAGAAAATCTATGTTTTGTTCTTTTAAATTAATTTTTTTATTTATAGTTCTTTTACTTAAATAAATACTTGTAATTCACTAATATAAAATGGTGTGAATTTAACTCATGAAGTAGTTGTTATTGCAGCGGACCCCCCTTTGGCACAGTGGCCTCGTGTTCCTAAATAGATGAGGAGGAGACACACGTTGGAATTAGAATCAGTATAGGAGGGGAATGAGGAGGACATTGATCTTCCTCTTAGAAATTACATGATTTAAAAAAATAGCAAGAAACCCAAAAATAAATGATTGTAATTAACATTTTTTGCTAATGAAAGAATGTTGTCTTAATGGATGTAATTTTGTACTAGTAATGTTGATGAATGGTGTGTTAATGAATTCTTCATGAATGTTGTGTGTTAATGAATTTTATGTGTTAATGAATTATTCATGAATGTTGTGTGTTAATGAATTTTGTGTTAATGAATTATTCATGAATTTTGTGTGTTAATGAATTTTTTGTTAATGAATTATTCATGAATGTTGTGTGTTAATGAATTTTATGTGTTAATGAATGTTATCATGTGATTATAATGATTGAATCTTATATTTCAAAAATGGATGAATGAATGAATGTTATTAAATGTTAATGGGGAATTTAGAGTGATGTTTGGGGGGGGGGGGGGGGGGGGGTGCAAATGAGCTTCCACCTTCATGTGGTTGGCCTTGTTTAGTAGAGAATATTAAACTATTCTCGAAACCAAGTGAAGCTCAAACTTTAAAGACAAGCTTAGAGCTAATAGTAACAACCAATTAGCAAGTCGAAATGAAGTTCTTTGTTACAGGTACCTTTTTAGTTTTTAAAGCACAATGTCATGTTTTAATATTATGTAGTTTTTTTCTTAAGTCAAAGTATTCTTTTACTATATAAGAACATAATTTATGACCATTTTAGTAACTATTCTAACATTGCTTTATGACAAATCCTATTTTGGCAAAGATGGTGATAAGTGGTGTTGTCTATTCCTTGGGAGATTGGATTGCATAGGTCTGTATCTCAAAATCATTTGCATGTGGTAGAAATGCATACTTAAAACCATTTCATTCTACATTTAAAAACATTGATGACACTCTAGACACAAAATAATGCTCATGTTGTTGACTTGACAGTGCTATGAAGGAAACCCAATTTTTGAATTTGATCAAACCTGGATGTTCAGATCTGGTCTCCTTGGATTTAGTCTTCATTGTTCTTTGTCTCATTATTACTATCATCCTAGTGAGGTAACACCTTTGCCTTCTTTCTTAGTCTCTTATGGTTCATACTTGTTTAATTTGAATAATTCTTGAGTTCCTTGCAAAAAGGGTATGACAAAAAAATATGGTTATACAGGCTCTATTTCCTTTACTTGAACTTGATGTTATGATTTATCATTTGACATTTTAATATTTTTATGTTGAACTTGAAGCATATAATGATACGATGGTATGATCATGATGCTATGATTACAAGTTTATAATGATGTTTTTGTTGTTTATATGATATTATGTGACATTCTAATCTGGATTCATGCTTATAGCCTATATCCATTCATAATGTTTCTCCAAATCATCCCTTTGTTGCTGCATCTTTGCTATCAATTTGTCTGCCATCTTCTATTGAGATTATGGAGATAAGTAAGATCAAGGTTCATGAACTTCTACAGCTTACTTTCTCCATGTGGACCTTGTGTGAGTAGACATGCAAAATTTGAAGAAGGATTTAGATGAGCAACTCCAATACCACTAGGATTTGATAAACAATAACGAGGTGCTCTAATGCTATTGACCTGAGGCCAAGTTGTGCTTGAAGGACAACACACTCAAATGAATTCACATTTTTTATAAACAAAAATGAATATCATCTCCCTAAAATCCCCTTTATTTCCATTTGCATGGGTGAGCTTTGATACTACAAAAAAGAATTATATTGACCTCAAGTTCACTATTTTAGTGATTTTCATTTTATCTATTCAAGCCATATACACTTTTGGAAGCATCTTGCTTAGATTTGAGTCAAGATAGATAACTTTTGTTCACCTATTGAAGTGACTAGGGTTACTCTAATTATTTGATTTGAAGATACAAGCAACGTATATGCTTCCTGTCAATTTTAAAGAAGTGGCAACTGGTATTCTAAAGATTATGAATAATTTGGCTCACTTGAATCTTACTATTGTACAAAGTATGCTGGTGAGTTGTGTACTATTTTGAGTAACTAATCAGCTAAAATATTCAATGTTTCTTTACTCTTCTAAAGACATTTATTTATCATCTTGTAGAAATTATCTTCTTTATTATTTGGATTTTATTATTTCATCATCGTTTAACATATTTTAATAGCTATCATCAATTAAATATTATTAGGCTTCATGTATACTAGTCAATTAAAGGATTCAATATGCATGATTTGAAATAGTTTTTTTTTTATTATAGTGTAAAGAAACATTATGATGCAGAGGTGGTGTGTGGTATCCATCTTCATCATATCATATAGAAAATCCATTCCACTTTGCAATAACTTCTTTACCTCAATTTCCCTCCATGACTTGTCTCCCAAGTGTATCTAGTTCTTCCTAGACACCATATCTTCACCCAAAGCCCCAACCATTGTTCTAACTTCATGAAACACCTCCATATAGTGTATCTACCATGTTTCATCAACCCATTAAGTCTGGATCACTCATCTTCTATCCAACACACACAATCAGTCCTTGAAGCTAGTAGCCCTCACCAGTCATTAATTTGACTTTTCCTCCAACTTTCCCTAAACAACTAAGGAAAATAATACATGATTCTGATACCCTTTTGGAATCTTTAAATCCTCTAAAATTTTTAGCCTATGCTCCTTTGGACCATACCCAAGATCCAATACCCCTAGCCTATCCTCACTAGGCCTAATTCTCCACTTTTACAAAGCAACCCCTAACTCCACTTGCTCCCATGACTCCAAATACTAAAATAGTATTTCTAGAGGTTGAGAAATAATGGATTCCAAACTTACAAGGTTCTAACCTTCACCCAACTCATTTGCCACCAAACCCTTGGTTTTAGGGTCACTAATCTAGGGTCTGTTCAACGGGACCTCTAAACTCACTCCCAAATTTAAAAAATAGCACAAACACTTCATAAATGATCCCCCAATACACATTCCATCACCAAATCTCCACTTCCATGGATCAAATCACTTTCATAATGACTGGTGTCTCAATCCGGGCTTAGTCTCCATCAGCAAACAACCAACTTTTGTGGTTCTTCCAACAAATCTGCACTCCATTGCATACACTTCAATTAGCATAGCTTAGTTAATTTAGTTTCTTTATTCTACATTGCATTTCCCATAAGTCTTAAATTATATTTAGTCTATTAGTGTAATTGATTGCCTTACCTCACCAAAGTGCTAGTAGAAGTGAGGTGGTGTTGGGCTGATTCATCTTTGAGATTTCAATCTTGAGGGTGGTAAATTCCCTTCTCCACAAGCAAAAAAGATAAGACACTACCTCAATGAGCAAGTAGCAAACAAGACTGGCAGATTTAAACCTCATCAACTCACAACAACCGGATTATGAATTAGAAAAAATTTCTTTTAAAGTTGAAATACTCTTAAAGTTGGCATTGCAACAAGCACTCACCCAACAATGACAAGTCATGGCTTCAATACTCAAATAACTCACCCTTCCAAAGCTATTGTTCAAGGATAGTTCAATATGGTTGACCTGTTGAAATGCTTACTATAACTATCATGGATTGATGAACAAGTTATCACCAATGAACCAAAGTTTGATTAACCTATAAAACTGATTTGGCAGCTTATACCAAGAAAGAACAATGAAGAAGTGACAAAATTATACCTCTTCTTGGTGGCCTAATATTTACAAGCATTTTAACTTTTTCAAGCTCAATGGTTATCTCTACTACCAACTCATCATATGCCAAGCAACATCTTTCTCACCCTTCTTGGCATTTACCAAAAGGTGGTCACATTCTACATGCATACTTCCCCAGGTCATTATGCATTGACTTAAGGCCATATAGTGACCCTCATAAAATTTATGCTATCAACCAGTAGGCCTTGACCAATGGAGATCAATCAAATTTTAGATCAAGAAAAGAAGCATTGGAATAGATCAACATAGGATGTACATAGGCCTGGTTTAATGTTAATGCACTTTTAAATGACACACAAATGATCCTAGGTTGAAAGTTCATAGTCTTGATTCATGAATTAACAATTTTGTGGGATTCTATGAGTGATAAATGCTTTATCACTTCTCGGGGTGGTCCCGAAATGGTGTGATGTTCACTTTTTTATGTTGATCATTAAGTAAAATGAACTAGATTGATCTTCTTCCTTATTTTTATTATTTATCAATTTCAAATTTCCTATGGCCTATCTTTCAAATAGATGCATACCAACTATTTTAATTAGGTGTTTTGCATGTGATATGTGCCTTTCAAGACACATAGAAAAAGAAGAGAAGACAATACATGAGAAACAATCAAAATGAAGGTCACAACGCTGAAAAATTGAGTGTTTTACACACTTCATTCACATGAATTAAAATGATATGCGTGGATGAGGGTTTATGCAATCTATTAAGAAAAAATAAAAACAAAAAAAATAAAATTAAAAAGACATACATACTTTTATAAAAGTGTATTTTTCATCATTTGACATTCTTCCATGTCATCAAGAATTTGTCCCAACTTCTACATTAGATGAGGAAATTTTTTTGCATAATTGGTATTGGAGTGCTACTTTGTCTTTGTTGATAGAAAACATTTATGTCTGACCTAGTAAGTAGTGGTTTGCTTCTTGTGATTTTTTCCTACCCAAACATCAAGAAAAGTGTTCTTAGCTAGTGATGGTTGAAAATTTAAAAAATGGTTAACTTAGGATGAGTGATAAAAATCTTCTCATCTAAGTGATTCAAATTGGATCGTAGAAGTTACCAGGAATCAGCTTGGTCACTGGCTAAGATGCAACTTGGAAACACTCTCTTAAATAATTAAAACTCAACCAAGAATGAAGAATGATGACTCGACAAGAATTTATAGAGCTCACAAATGTTTTTGAGGCCATTAGAATACCTTGGTATAAAATATGGATGAAGAAGTTTAAAGGAAAAATAGAAAAACAATGAAAAAATAGAGGCAATTCTGAAAATGACTAAATTACTATTTTTATTTGGTAACAATAGTAATACCACTAAAAGAGCTAGTGAGGGTTTCCCCATGGCTAAATTGGAAATTTTACCAAAGGGAGATGAATAAGGGGATGATTGAAAATCATTTTGGTTTTTCCATTAATCTCTTCAACTTATTTTTTGGGTCATAGCTTGTTGATATCAATAAAGACATCTTTAGGGGTCATTGAGAACAAATCTAGAAGCAATCTAGTTGAGAAAATTGGTTTAGTTTTCTTAGTTGAGTGCATAGTGATAGAGTGATTTGTGAAACAATAAGTATTTTACTGCAAAATTCATGAAAGGTGTAAAGGCTTATTGAATAGGGTAGAGAAAGAAAATGACAAAAAATGGATGTTTCAAGCACTTTGAACAGAACTAGTAGTTTCCAATAGGTAGTGGTTTCATAACTGCTTGGGTGCTTTTTTAATTGATAACGATGGCTTTGTCACAAAACTAGTTACTTCATAATGAATCTTTGATGGAAAATGGCAGTTTCATGCATCAAAGAGATGGTTGATAGATACCTAAAATGCTTTCAAATCTTGACTCTTTGACTTTATGTATCTTTTAGCATTCCTTAAGTGTCTATATATATATATATATATATATATATATATATATATATATATATATATATATATATATATATATATATATGACTATGTAAAACTTCTAGATGTGTCAATTAGTGAGAAATAAGTAGACCATGAAAGGATTGAGTTGAAGACCATGAAAAGTTTTCCTTCTATAACTATAACTATCGTGGATTGATGAAAAAGTTATCACCAATGAACCAAAGTTTGATTAACCTATAAAATTGATTTGGTAGCTTGTTATAGACATTGCAATGCTAATTGTAATGTATATAAAATAACCCGATTAAATGGGTTGATTTCATTTGGAATGATATTGATGTCTCTTTAATATGCTACAAAAGGATGTGAATATGAAAGATTGCAACTCTTCACTAATCCTTAGTAAATCAAACCACTTAGCAATTAATTATTTAACTCTTGGCAATCACGATTCACACCTTTTATGTTAATTGGTGCTTAATGCATTGTTTCATCATCTTATCTTTTGTATGCAATTAACTCAATAACTTCTCCTTTGATCGTGATTATGGAGATTTTATGCTTTATGCTTATGTTGATCTTGATTAAGTATATGTATCACTTGATGTTAACTCATAACCTCATTAATATAACAAGTCACTCTTATGGAAATATTGATATATGGATTGCAATCTGCTGCCGGCAATCTTTGTGATATATTGTTGTTATTAATATCAAGATCATCTGCTTGTTATCTCATAACTATTTTGTATTCATGGTTTAGTTGTTTTGATTCAAGTCTTGAACCCATGAACAGAAGAGTAGCACTTATATTTAAGACATAGTTGATCACTTGGTTTTTCTAATGTACCGTTCATGTATCAAAGTGGTGTTGTCAATGGTACCATGCTTACTCTTTCACTCTTATCAACAATGGCATACAATCTTTTCTCTTGATATCAAATGATCCGTCTTGTTGTTTATTGTGAAGTCTTATAAATAAGATGACTTTCATAGATATGATATTAGTTCAACTTTGATTTCCTTGATGCTATTCTTATTCATATTTTCTGCCAATTACTTACATGGTTCATAAACATCCTTCAATATTGACTAACTATTTGTAACTATTTAATGCTATGTACAATTGATACTTCTACTTCCTAACTAACTTGAAAGTGTCCCAGGTCTGCCTCACCTGGTCCAAAACATGTGTTTTATGCTTGTTTGGTTTCATGGATATGATGGAGACATCACAATTAGAAAACTAAACTAAGACCTGAATGCAAACTTTTTGATGCTAATAGGTAAGTCCCAAAATATTAATCAAATTTTGTTTCAAAAGATTATATTACAGCTACAACAAAATAGATGCAATCAGGAATACTTCAAATTTTCAGACCAGTACTAGTCAATCATTAAAACCATCTAATAATCTAGATAAATAAACAACTATTGTTTGAACTTAAGTTTGTAAATATATGGTTCAAACAAACCTCATCAAATATCAATATCAATAAATTTTAAATGGCTTTGAGAAGCAAGAAACCATGCTAACATTCATGCTGCATTTGACATTGCAATGCTAATTATAGAACACCAATATATTCAACTAAAAGTAAGGAATATATTGAAAATGGTGTACCACATTTTTTTTAAAACAAAATTTGGATTGGTCGCACTTTTGACATTTACACAGTACTATTTTTGACCAAAATGCTATACATTCGATGGTGGATTGGTTGCAATTTTGACCTTTACACATTACAATTTTTTACCAGAATGCTATACATTCAACGGTGCGTTCGACGAACGCGGGTGGATAATTCGAGGACATAAAGGTCAACATTTAGACCTTCACACCAATTGACTTCGATGAGGTGATGGTGTTATTCTTCCAGATTGCAACTATTATTCACCGTGTAGAAAATTTGATGAAAAAAGATCGTTGATAGTTTTAGTCATCTATTTGACCAATTGTTGTAGAAAATTTGACCAATTCTCATCAAAATTTAGGATAAAATTTACTAGTGTGTGTGTATATATATATACATATATATGTATATATACATATGTATATACATATATATGTATATATACATATGTAATACATATATAGGTATATTATATATGTATATATATATATATGATATATAATATATAGATTATATATATATATATATGTATATGTATATATATATGTATATATATATGTATATATATATGTATATATAGTATATTATATATGTATATATATGTATATATATGATATATGTATATATATTATGTAAATAGGTATA